>UCOM01000957.1:0-55203 GCA_900474385.1 Ormyrus pomaceus
AGCGGGCTTTTCATAATATAAATAACAAAAATTTTGACCTTAGCGATGATGTCAGAAATTCAAAAAATTGTCGGAAACTTCATGAGGTAATATACCGGTATCTTACCTGTCAGAAACTAGGTAACATACCGGGGAGTTAATGACGTACCCACCACTGCCGTCCAGGCGTCTACAGAGTACAGACCAGGAACATGGAAGCACAGAACAGTTCTGTCTGATTCTGATTCTGAAAATGCAACCTAACCTTGGTGTGCAGTGTTTTAATAAATTATAACCTTACTCAAACAAAATAACACAAATCAACTGTAGAAAAATTATGTGAATATAAAGATAATTTCAATAATTAGTATAAACGATGTCTCTATACGACGATTTTGACAAACATCGTGCCTCAGATAAAGTAGCAGGATGGTCATCAGGTATAAAACTATTACAATCACAACTGCAGCTGAAAAAAGCCGCGACTCCGCATGCGAAAAGGGAGCAAAATAAGAAAGTATCGGCTGTATTAGCACCTGTAATAGACTTAAAATCGAAATCTCGCGAAGTCGAGAAAGACGACGATGGCTTTGCCAAGTTCTTCAATTCTAGCTCCGCTGGCCCAGTTGGAATGGAATTTGATTGGAATGTGACTAATGAGTATGATCCATCCTGGCCTAATGAATATGACAAAGTGGTCAAAGAGCTGAGAGAGATGCGAGACAGAGAGCATGACCAGGAGAATGACACCAGGAAACGCAGGAGAGTAGAAACACATTTTGAGGAAAATAATATGGCAAACATAGCTGCAATGAACTCCATAGATAGGGATGAGGAACGTCCTGCCTTCAGAAATCCATCAGCAGGAGCTACCATTGCACCACCTCCATCACTGCAAGAACCACCAGAGCCACAGGCACCACCACCTCCTCCTCCTCCGCCTTCAACTCCAAGAACCAATTTGAATCAGGGATATGCAACATCATCTGTTGCTGCTAAAATTATGGCCAAGTATGGATTCAAAGAAGGTCAAGGGCTTGGAAAGAAGGAGCAAGGAATGTCTGTGGCCTTACAAGTAGAAAAGACCAGCAAACGAGGTGGTAGGATTGTAAGTGAAAAGGAACAGTTGATGCCACCTCCTCCTCTCAGTGTTTCACCTCCTTTAAATGCACAAGCACTCTCGAACTCTCCTGCTCAAGGTTCAGAAGAACCAAGCATCACTGAAATCATGAAATCACCTAGCAAAGTTGTCTTATTAAGGAATATGGTTGGGCCTGGCGAAGTTGATGATGACTTGGAACCTGAAGTAAAAGATGAATGTAACACTAAATATGGTGATGTAACACGTGTAGTGATACATGAAGTAATTGATGCCCAACCCGAAGAAGCTGTTAGGATTTTTGTAGAATTCAAGAGAATAGAAAGTGCAATCAAAGCTGTGGTGGACTTGAACGGACGTTTCTTTGGTGGACGACAAGTCAAAGCTGGTTTCTATTCTATTGAAAAACTGAACAATTTCCAACTATTAGACTAATTATTTATAATTAGTTTGTAACTTATATAACAAAATATAAGTCTGTATATTGATGAAACTATTTCTACTGTCTTGAAATTAATAAATTTAATTATATTTAAGTAACATGATTTACAATGAAGGCATGAACTGCAGATGTACAAAATAAATAAGAATAAAATTTCTTTATCTAACTTGTAAAATTTGGATTTTTTCATTTACACTGCCCTATTTAAAAAGAACATATTATATCATTTAGTTTTTGTCTATTTTGCTAAGTAAGTTAAATTCAAAAAAACCCATCGAGTACAAAGTAGATGGAAGAAGCCCATCGGACTTGCGCCCTTCGACCACGTATTCGATTTTTACGGCATGCGCACTGCGACAAGAAGAACAGTCCAAAAGTGCAGCCGAGCCCTGCAAGAACGAAAAGCGGAATCATCCAAGATTTAGCCGAGTCAAGTAAGCCACTGCCGTTACAAGGCTTATTTTATTTTCATAAAAAGCAATTGCTTGGCTTTCTTTCTTTAAAGAGTCACTCGTTTTTTTAGGAAAAAAAGTGAATGAGCATCCGTAGGAGCATTTTGCAATAATCGCAGAACATACCTTTACAAGGACATTTTTAATCCCATCATTACTGCAATCTTTATTTCGACTACTGTATTATATACTACATAGATTACCAACTTTTTCTACTCTTTCTACCTTTTGAAAAAAGTTTTTTGAGAGAGAACGTCGGCTCACCTTTTCGCTCACGACAAATCGTCAGTAACATTTAACTCATCCGCAGTAGAGATTCGACTAGCACTCATGTATATTATTATTATATCTGATGCACAGAACGTTTTTATATATTCTTAGTCTGCAATTTTTGACATTTCTAGTATTGGAATCCTTTGTTTATTAGAGTTTTCTCTTTTATAAAGCGTGTATAAAAATATGGAATTCTTGAGATGTAAAGCTCACAGTCCATGTTTCATCGTGGATTTTAAGAAAAGAGACATTTTTGTACACGGAGCGCTGCAAGTAATAGTTGATAGTCCTTTTTCTTTAATTTCTTCAGTCTACTTTTTGTATCCTGCGTAGTATCGTTTGCAAAAAAGCTCACAGGTAAAATTTTTGCATTTTTAAAATTGTTTAAAGTTAAATTAAGAATTCACTTTCAAACCATGCGTTTTCAAACAATTTATTATTTATCATTTATTTAATTCTATTGCTTTATCTTCTGTTTACCATCAAAGTAAAGAAATAAACACAGGCAACTACATATGAATATCTGTTGTTCAAAAATCTTTGTCGCCGTTGTACGGTTTGAGAGTGAAATCAATTGAAGTTGATAATACATTTAAATAAAGATTGATTTAAACATGAAATTTCTATTTTTGCAGGTAAATGGTTTTTAAATGAGTTTAAAGGTTGACATAGAGAATAATCAACCCTTGATAGTTACAGTTTCACAGAAAAAGAAAGTAAAGAGAAAATCCATACTGTACCGTTATAGTTTTTTCGCGTGCATGAACCTCTGTATGATACTGGCCTTTTTTACATCAAGTGTGGGTGGAACTAACGGTACGTTTTGCAATTTTATACTTTAATTTTTACTTGTTGAGAAAATTGTTAAAATTTCACTGAATTTTTAACGTAACGTCCTGACAATTTTTTGAATTAAATTTATTTCTCGAGTCTTTCTATTAGTTCAATAAATCGATTTCAAGCCCAAAAATTCAGTGAAAGAAAAATAAAAAAAAAAAAAAAATTAACATTAACATTAAGTGAATAATTGAGTGCAGGTTTTCTTAACGGCAACCTGGTGATATGGTACTTTGCGGTGCCGCTATTATACCTCGAAGCGGGTCTCTGCTGCAACTACAAAGCTCTGCTTTCGGTACTGCGTGACGGCTACTTACTTGCCTTTCTTTTACTTTTTACTTACGTCCTGGTGCCTCTCCTGGCTAAGGTTGGGAGCTACTTTCTTGAAGATGCTGGAGTCAACCATCGTCTGCTCCAGGGCATGCAAGTAATTCACAGAAATTTTTTTTAATTTAAGTATACTAATTCGTCTATACAAACATTTCGAACGTTTTCTCAATTTAGGTTTTACATTGCCTACCTCCTCCATTTAGTACAAGTCTTGCCTTAAGTAGAATTGCATATGCTGATATAGCAACGAGTATTGTAACGATTATAACGTGCCACTTCGCAGGATTGCTGTTATCGCCCATTTTATTGTACATGATGGTAAAAATTTTAGTTTTTAAGATTTACTAGAAAATAGTTTAGGATTTATAAGATAAAAAGAGCAGCGTTTATTATAATTAACACAATATTTATTCAAAATAAATTCTTATTATTTTCATATTTCTTATTACGCATTATTTAAAGTATTATTTCAATTGAATGTTCAATCTACGTATACGTAGCTTGGTGCAACGGTGCCCCCGCTGACAGAGATTAATTTGCGCGAGATCGTGTACAGCACGCTGATACCACTGGCGTTTGGTGTCTCTTTGCGCTCGATCTGCCTCAAGGAGCAGACGTCCGTCGAGGAGCGCAGCAGGTGGCTGTCCCGTGCTCTTTTTCTGCTCACGGCTTACAACCTTTTTTGCGACGCCTTCACCATCGACGCAGCCTCTTTGTACGCGATAGACATCCTGCTTTGCGTTCTCTTCGGTAAGGGTGCAAAAAATTTGTTGTATTTACATTTTTTTACTACAATAATTAATAACTAAATTATCGTTACTTATTTAATCACATCAAATAATTAATTATTGAGTACATTTTAAAGAAAGGTTTGATAGGAAAATTCTGGAAATATGTAAAGTTTAAAAGCAATCTTACACTTAGATAGATTTATACAATTTGTATCATAGGAAAGGTATACTATATTTTTTCTCTTGTATTTTTTAAACAGCCTGCCTCAGTCAGATAATCATTACGTGCATCTGCTGGACGCTGTGCAGCACTTGGCTAAGTCAAGATGTGCTCCTGGCGTCCGTCTTCACTTGCACCTACAAGTCTATCGAATTCGGCGGATGGCTGATGCGAACGGCCTTTCGCAACTCGATTCAGGCCACGGCGGTTAACTTACCACTGGGAATATTGACAGTAGCACAGCTGCTACTCGGCAGTTTATTAGCGAGCTGGCTCGCTCCGTAATGTTTTGTATTTCGTTTTTTTTTATTGGCGATTATCGTCATTTTTTAATAACAAAAAATAATTTTTTTTACTCAAACTTGTGATAGCAAATATAGTGTAAAAGTGTAAAGAAAAAAACTTTGTTATGTACAATTTGAAGTAATTTTGTAGCGCAAATTAGGGGTTATGCTGAATAAACGAGTACAAAAGAAATTTTTGATTCCCATACAAAACATAGCGATTTTATTCTACAAATAATGGGATAAATTTTACTTATTTATCTGTTCGACTCTTTTTTTTCTTAATTAAATCTTTTTCTTTTCTTTTTTCTCCTTTTTTGAAAACTCTCATAATAATTAGTGTCTTTTATGACGCGCGCTTTCGACAAAAGTTTTCTTTCAATACCATATAATGTACTATGGTATTACATAATTATAACAAATATTTTTCAACACTCAATTTACATCGAGGTGTATTCACACGAACCATTCGTCTATCGCTCTCATCACTCTCTCTTATATTGCAAATCGAGCTTATTAAAAACATCGATTAGCAGTGCGGTAGTAAATTATTTAGTGCCGTACGCACGCAAATTTGATCGAAAGATACTCTTACAATTTATGCAATAAAAAACATTAGTCAAAAAAGTCACAGAGTTTGCTATCGTCGCCAACTTCGAGGTTCACCATCCTCATCCTCCTCCTCTTCGTTTTCATCTAAAAGTAAAGCTTCCACATCTGCAACATTCTGAAATCATAAACCAAATGCATATTGAGAATCTTATTATTAAAACTCATTTTATTAATTACTGATTTGTAAAAAAATTTTCAAAACGTAAAAAATTAAGTGGGAATGAACATTCTCTACGCAAAAAAGTTTCCATACACCGATAAATCGTACACAAAATTATTGTACATATTAATTGTCTGCACGAAAGCACCGAACATACTCTACACGCCTTCGTTTTGTATAATTATATATACGAAAAGACAAAGAGTTTTTTTGTGTAGAGTATGTTCGGTGCCTGCACGAATAAGTTTTAATAATAATTGAAAATAATGAATCCTGCACTAAATTATTCAAATAATTTTGTGTAAGATTTATCGGTGTATTGTGTAGTCACTTTTTTGTGTAGAGAATGTTCATTCCCAATTAAATAACTTTTATGAAATAAGGAAACTAAATTCTTTACATTTATATTTAGAGTTTAAAAATCAAATTAAATGTTTGTAATCTGAAAACGACTTCCAAATGAGACGATTACCTCTAAATCTATTTCTTCATCAGTCATCGCTTGTAATTGCTCAGGTCGCTGAGAAGTCGTTGTCGAGCCCGTTAAGTTTGTACCAGTGGTGCCTGCGTTATTTGCTGCTCCTCCACGGTGAAAGTTGTGACCTGATACCCAAGTTATGGACAATACCCGGTCTTGGAAATTCCGGCCTTTCGTCATGGCAAGCTCGGCTTCTTTCCTTGATTTGTAATTTATTACAATAGAGGGCGTAGCATCATCCACTATTTGATCCACGATTTCTCCGAATTGCTTTAAGCATTATAAATATTATTATTTATGTTGATAATACATCAATAAATGTTCATTAACTCACAATAATAGAGCGTGCCTATATAATTCACATCCACTGAATAAAGATTTGGAAAAGATTAACAAAATTATCTTATTAGATGACTTTGAAAAACTTGTTTTGCTTACTTTTGTAACTGAAGTAAATTTCAAATTAAAGCACGTCAAAATTACTAATATACGAATATTCTAAACATTATTTAAAGAACTTGCAGGTAATATTAATGCTTAATAAAGCCATCTTTTTTACTGCATAAAACTTAACAAAATTTGATTTTTTATTCAATAGATAAGACTCATAAATGTAAGCAAAACATCTTCACTTAAAATATTCAGAGACCAAATGTATCTCTAATTAAAAATCTTTAAATGATTAATTAAATTTGGTGATTACCTGAAAATGCGCTAATACTTCTGTTTTCTCATCGATTTCATAACCAGAGACTAGAAGATTTGTTGGCCTGTGATCAACAGACACGTGAGCGAAGTTTGCGGCACCTCGCCCTCTGCCTCTAAAGGTATGGGTAGCCGCGCGAACCGGTCTGGTTAATCTCGCTCCTCTACCTGCGCCCATACTGTTTAAACCCATTGCCGCAGCTTGAGCTCTCAATTCCAGCAGTCTAAAAATTAAATCAATTTATTAAAATAAAAAATTATTCCTTTATTTTGAAAATAAAAAAATATTTATTAATTACTTTTTCTGCAGTTCTGTGGAATCCTGGCCTTCTTGCTGGGCAGTTATTAAATCAAGCTCGGCATCAAGGATTTCCCTTTGAGCCTGTTCCCTTGTCTTCGGTAAGGGCTTACTCGTGGCGCCACTGATTGTCTGACCATTATTCGAGGTCGACAAATCTTTCCTTAAATTATCGATGGACTGCTGCATCGTCTTTATCGCACCCATTATCGCATCCTTCTGATCGGGATACTTTTCAGCCCGCTCGATTAATGCCCTCATTTCCGTGAGCTGCTTATCCAGTAACTCCTGTTTTCGCTTGCGCAAATCAGCGGTAAGTTTCATTGCCTCTTTTCGTTTTTCCTCGTGTTTCTTCTTCAGCGTTTCTTTCACTGCCAGTATCTCTTGGGTCTTTTTAATGGCTAGTACTTTCTCCTCGCGACTCGCAGCGTTCGCAGCAGATTTTGCTGCTACCGGAGCCAAAGGCTGGCTGGGCTGCTGCTGCAACTGTGGTTGCGGCTGGGTTTGTTGTTGCTGCGGTTGATCTTCTGTTGCGCGACGGGTGGGTATATATTCATTTTCTTCCACTTTGGCAGGAGGGACTACTGCGGCACCTAATCGATCTTTAACCGAAGGACGTTGAGCTATTGTAAAAAATAATGATTTTATTCTTAACGACCAAAATTTGGATCACTCCGATCCAAACTTGACAATAATAGAAAGAAAATATAAATTTATAAATGGCTATTACTATTCGTGAAAGAAAAATGCAATTTTGAAATTTAAATCTTTATAATCAGATGTCGCGGAATTATGTTTTTCAATCTTACAATTCAATTTAATTTACTGTTGCTATAAAACTGCACTATTTTTTTATTATTTTAAAGAATTTTAATAAGGAAAAGTTAATAAGTACGGGCTATCTCAATAAAATATAAAAAGTTTGTTTACTTGAAAATGTCTAAAAATAAAGAGAAATTAATAAATTCTTACTTTGTTTGCCTGGAGGCACATTTTCAATAGCGCCGGCGGCTGTGTTGTTATTGACATTATTGTGCCAGAAGACTTTAATAAACCTGTTATTGAGCACAGCTTCGGTACTTCTGTATGCGCTTTTAGCTTCACTGGGTAGCTGGAAAGTGACTAAGGCAGCCTCGGGATCACCGCCAAAGTTCACCTGAATATTTACAATTTTACCGAACTTGCTGAAGTGATTATTAAGTTGGGTGATGTTATTAAGGCTCCGTGGAACCTTCTTCAGCTCGAGCGAGCAGTTGGCCTGATTGTGCACGGCACGTTGCTTCGGCCCGAGTCGGTTGAAGTCGAAGGCTTGTTTGCGCTTGAGTG
Organism: Ormyrus pomaceus; assembly: GCA_900474385.1. Lineage (NCBI taxonomy): Eukaryota > Metazoa > Arthropoda > Insecta > Hymenoptera > Ormyridae > Ormyrus > Ormyrus pomaceus. Next base: position 8,227 of record UCOM01000957.1, read on the forward strand.
GATTACTTGGTGGGTGTTGTTGTTGTTGCTGTTGCGGTTGGTGCGTCTGGTGGTGCGGTTGATTGTGCTGGTGCTGTTGCTGTGGCATCGGTAGGTCTGTCGAGTTCGTGTGTGGTGCAACTGAGACACTAATCAACTCGCGCTGGCCTCGACCGTACATCACGGGACCTGGGGGTGGTGGATGCCGACCCCAAGGCACTTGCGGCTCCATACTCGGCGCGTCTGGGTTGTATTCAGTCAAGACATCTGAAAAGTTAACTTTTTTTCTTTAGTATAAAATTATAATTTTTAATCATTTTCCTTTGACAATCGAAGGAAATGGTAACAAAAATTATAATGTCAATTAAAAGATGCTGGAATGATAATACAAATGACTAATTTAGAAAATCTCTTACCTGCTATAATGAAAAAATAAAGCTAATGAAAATAATATCAATATAATTAGCAACAACGATCAAAAACCAAAATGAATGATATTACTATAAATATATTTCAATAAAAGTTATAAAATGTGCATAAATGATTTTCTCAAAGAAACAAAAGAAAACTTAATGTTTGCTCCCAAACAAATGTAAAACAATGAAAATGAAAAAGGAAAAAAAATACCAACCATCACCATTACCTTTACAGATCATTTTCACCAAATAATAATAAAAAATAAGTTTGCAAATGTCTTGAAAAGATGGCAAATATTAAAAAAGTTTTAGTTCTACAATGCTTTAAAATATCTTTGTTATGTCTTTCCTTGGTAAACGTAAAGAAGGCTTAAATTTTAGGAAATTTTAACATTAGTATTTGACAACTTCTTAAAAAAAGCAATGATTCATTATTAAGAACAAAACAAGAATAATGAAATAAAAAAGCAGGGCAAAACCAAAGTGACAAATGAAGGATGAGAAACGAACCCATGTTAGAATGATGTTGATTACGTAGATGGGATGGCGGTAAGCTAGCGAGCGGCAGATGCGGCGGAGGTGCGTTACCGTTGGGACCACCGCCTCCGGGGCCTGGGGGGGCTTCAGGAACTGCGGCAACCGGCACAGCACCTGGTGCTTGTGTACCATGCGGTCCGAAAGTCAGCACTCGGCTTAATGCAACGTCCTCCAGAACCACAGGATCTGTTCCATGGTCGTAAGGGCATAAATCGCCTCGCATGCAGTAACCCTTCTCTGTAACAAAAATTATTTCATTGCTTGATAAGACAGGACGTGCAATTTTTGTATTGCTAATATACTTGATCAAAGATTTTTAAATACTCCTATTCCGGTTTAGGGGAAGCAATAATAACAAAAATCATATCTTTAAAAGTTAAATCATCAGCCATTAGTATATATTCAAAAGATCAATTCAATGTGTTTAACGTTTATGTTTACGTTAATAGCATTAGACAGCTTATATTATTCGTTATTAAATACTGTGTATAGCCACTTCAAAAGATGATTAAATAAATGTTTGAAATTCCTGACAATTTATCTCTATAAACATTTTGGATATTATTTTTAAAGATTAAAAAAAAATATTTATTATCAATTATTCTAAAAAACCTAATTATTATTTACATTAAGGAGCACTGATAACTCAAGTGAATAAAGCTTTAAACGATTGAGCTTGCAAGCTTGGAATCTTTAAATGGTTGAGCTTACAAGGTTGAAAGCTTTGAATAATTGAATAAATGCCTTAAAATGCAAGAACCAACCGTCAAAATCTCTGCACCGTCTTTTCCCCTGGAAATTGCTCTGGTTGTTCATGTTCGAAGCGACAGACACGACGCTTTGTATGGATTGACTAGTGGTGGATAGCCTCATGTCGACGTCGCCGTGGTTACTGTCCTGAGTAGGAGTGCCTCCACTGGGGCTGGAACCTCCATCCTGCATACGATCAAGCCTGTTGAGCTCGGTGCGGTCCAATCTGTCCAATTTCTTGCGCTCGATAGAGCGCGATCGGGAGCGGGATCGAATCGGCGTTGGCGAGCGGTTACGGAATCGTGACCTATGCTCGCCTCGAGCGTCCGGACCGTCACGGATGCGCGTGCGCAATGGTGAAGTGCTGCGGCTCCTGGTTCGCCTAGAAATTAAATGATAATAGAAATTATTTTTTGTAAAATTCCAATTTCGTTTTTAACCACGCTGTAGTTAAAAGAATTTTTCTAATTTTTTTGTAAATAAAATTTATGACTAATATAAATATTACATAAACAATTTTTTTATTACTTGTTTTAAAAAGATAACAGAATTTACAACTATTTTTGAAAGCATTAAAAATATTAATATTTTATTGATCAGTAATTTTTAGAGTTAAATTAATAATAGTTAAAATACAGGAAAAACCATGAATTTAAAAAATTCGATATTACCTTCTTTCATGACGACGAATATTAAGCGGCGGTGATTTATTCCTCCATGGGCGACTCCTATCTCTTTCTCTATCTCTTCGAATATGTTCCCGACTTCGAGACCTGCGCCTATCTCTTTCCCATGACCTGGATCGTGACCTCGTTCTCGACCTTGCTCGACCGCTGTTAAAAAAAAATGTCGATTAGTATTTTGTTTAAAATATTAAAACTGTTAATTTAAAAAATTTTTCTGTTATCACAAAAAATTGCTAAATTTGTCTTGCAAGGATTTACATATACAAGTGGGTTTCCTTGAAGTCACTTTTAAAAACAAGATTACAATAATACTTTCTTCTAGTAGTTTTACTGCAAATTAAATTTTCATTCAGCAATTTTTAGAATAACAAAGGAAAAAGTTTTATCATACGAATAGTTTCAGTTTCAAGTGACATAAACTATGAAAAATTTCAAGCTTTAATGAATGAAAATTGACAAATGAATTCAACTTGCAGATTACAGCAAAACTACTACAAAAGTTATTAATATCATCTTTTTTTAACAGGTGATTTGAAGGAAACACTTATACATGTAAACTCTCCTCTATAAATTTATCATCACTGAAGAATGCAATAAATTTTTGATAAAAAATTTTTCACTCATAATTAAATCACATTAATAATAACAATTACCGGCTTCGTGGTCGTTTTTCTCTTTCTTTTTCTTCCTTTTCTGATTCTGACTTTCTTGATTCTCTTTTAGCCATCTGTGGTGTTGAACCATTAACATGGAGTGTCGACGTAATATTTGAAGTATTTATTGTAGAAATATTGGGTATTTCTGCTACAGCAGGTGTTGATGACTGTGGCACTGATACAGTAGGGGGTGTTCTACTGCCATCTTCCTCGTCCTTAACTACTGGTAATATATAATCTTGTGTTTCTAAAGTCTTAAATAACAACTCTACAAAGTTTTGGGTTTCTGAAAGAAAAAAGGCACATTAATAAACAGAGTCAGATCAATAGTTGTGTGGTTAATATCAACGTTAGAAAATTACCTTGCTGTAAAAATACATCAAGCTGCTCAACCATACCAACTCTTAGTTCATCTAAGGTTTTGTCTTTCTTAACTAATGCATATACATATTTAGCTAGTGCAGCTGGATCAGCGTCACATCTGCAAATCAGAAAAATAATTAAATCAAAACATTTTTCTTTCAACTGAAAAATTCTTCAACAGATAAGAGGTAAATAGAAAGCAGCCATCAATCAATGATGAAAGGTCACAACTATCAAAATCTTCCACTGTAAACATTGTATCAAAGAGAAAAAAATCCGTCCGAAAGCTCTAACTTGCCAATGAAAAGCTATAATAAATTGCCAAGCATCCGTATCCTCGTGTCTTGAAAAAAGCGAAAATTACTCGTGAAAACGTCACGCACTCACACAGACACACATACGCTCGGGTACGATACGAGCACATATGCTCGCAAAGCACGAGGCTCCGGGTGCTTGAAGTTGCCATGTCGGCCTACTTACAGCGGCTCCAAGACGGCGGTGAGCCACGCCTTGAACTGCTCGGGGTTCTCGATCAGCATGATCCTCTTTGGGTGAACATGAACGTCGAGTACAGAGGAGCCCCCAGCTGCGCGCTCGGCGTCACTCGGCTCTGCGCTTTTAGCGCTAACTCCCCCCTGAATAAGTACTGTAAGACTGTTATCTCTGCTCCTAATACTGATGTTTTTGCTTCTGCTACCGTCGCAGACTCTCCTCGATCGAGGACGTACGACTCGAGTGCTTTTTAGAGACACTCACAGAGGCCGAACTTAGACTACGACGAGCGAGTCGCCATATTTCTCAAAAGTAAGCGAGAGAATCGACGTGCGCAGCGTTCTGTAGACGTGTACGTGTGTGGTGCGCGAGTCGCGACTGCTTGCTTACTAGGCCTGTGACTAAGTATCGCGCTTTTTTGTTATAGAACCGCTAGCTGGAACGGCGCTTTTCGCGAGCGATGCAAGCGCTCGTCGACTGATCACTGAAATGCACGGTCGTATATACAGGCTGCCAGCATACAGGATACAGGTTTGGAAACTCCGAGCAAGCTTCTAAAATCTGCGAACTACGTAGAGTGCTACGATCGTCTCGTACAGCAACTACTGTCGCCAGCTTCATTTTTCTTAAATTTGCAATTTGGTACTGCACAGGTCGAAGGCATTTTTATAATTTTATTACTATTTATTTATTTTATTTAATATTTATAGTTTTATATTTACAAACAAAAATTTGCAGCAGCTGATAACGACCGCAGTACGACAAGATAGTAGCGCCAAGTAAGATAGCGACGAAACCGCGAAACTTTTGAGCTTCACTAAACTACTAAAGGGAATCCTGGGAATCACCCCCACCATCGGAGTTTCCAGACCTGTATGTACGACCGTGCTGAAATGCACTTGCTTTTCGTTTGAATTTTAATTTGATTCACAAGAAATTCAATGAGGGCTTCTTTGTTTATCAAAGTTCATATAAATCTTATGCAATTTTCTTTGATAAATAGGACAATGCAAACTTGGTCCCTTTTGGACTTTGGACATTCTGTGCGGGAGACCTTCAGTAGGGTTTTAAATGGAACACCATATGGATCCTATAAATAGAGTCTTACGTAACATTTCAAAATAGAGTCAAGTGTAACTTGTTTTCTTTACAGCAGCTAAGATATTAGCTGCAATATATAGATTACAAGTTATAAAAATGATTTTTTTATAGAAAATGAACACTATTTTAATTTAATGTTTATTTAGTATTAGGTCTGTATTCAAATATTTAAAAGCCTAAATTCAGTTCAATTAAATACTCATTTAAAAATCCTTTATGTGTATTTATGAATTTAACATTTTTTCATTTATTTTCAAAATTTATTTAAAATTTTAATTAATTGCAATAAATATAATTTTAATTTTTATAACGCAAGAAAATATATTAAATATTAAGTTTATTTAATTCTCTAAAGATTGTAACAGTAGTACAGTAACAGTAGGTTAAGTGACCGTCTTACTTTTAAATGACGTCATTTTTATCATTTATGATTTATAGAAAGTTATCTAGGTCTATTAAGGTTAATTAATAATTGCGATAATGAGTAAATGATAAGCGTCTAAAAATTGACATGTAAATTACAATTATTAATTCGTCAAACGTATAATTAATTACTTTGATGATGTATTATTCTAGTAATAATATTATTTAAATAATATTACTATTTGATGTTTCCACGGCTGGTAATATTGGTAGTAGTTACAGTATACGTATATATATATATCTATTTTCTCTTCTGGGTTACTTTTAATGTAACGTTATTATGTGCAATTATTCCTATTAATTAATTATATTGTAATTTTGCAGTAATACTCTGGTTAAATAAATAAATAAATAAATAATTATAGTAGATAGTGGATGTAGCTAAAATTACCTATACTAGTAATTATATAGGTACTTTGAACGTTTGGTGGCGTCCCGAGTCCCGACTAGCAATTTTGGATTTTGCATAGTGAATTGCTTATGATTTGGACTCTGACCACCGTGAAAGAGAGAGGCGCTCACATCGCTTACTAAAAACATGTATATAAATATGGCTGCCCAGTAAGAATTAAGCATTGTTAGTTTGCCTGTATGCTTTACAGTAGAGATCGTTTCAAGGATAAGTGTTCTCGGGCACTGGCATATTCTAGTACTAAGGGAATTTTTTTTTATCGTAAATAATCAATTTTACAAACGTCCTTTACACATATCATGTGAAATAATTTAGTTAAAATAATAAATCATCGATGCCTCTGGCTTACATCAGTCTGTTCGACGGATAAGTGAAAAGGTTAGAAACGGCATTATACCCATTTGTTTGCAGCAAGGAAATTTAAACTAAAATATCTAGTTTTTATAATTAAAGAACTTAGTAAAAATGGGCTCGAATAAACGACATAAAGCAGACAAAAGTCGCGAGGGCAAAAGGAAGCGTCATAGAAGTCGATCGCGATCGTATTCCCCAGAACGGGAGAGGGTGGAAAAACACAGGCATCATAAGAAACATAAGAAGAAGGATCGCAAAGATTACGATAGCGATGGTAAGTTAAGAGATTTTTAACTTTATTAGTATTGCCTTGGCAATACCCATACTAATTCTTTCAGTTTGTTAAGAAGTTTTCTTGATCTACAGTGGAGATCGTGGGAGCACCACCACCACCAAAGATTTCAAGAATTGCACATATTTCAACATCCTCGTCTCCTGATCATCATCCATTGGTAAGTTACAAATAACAATTTATCACATATATATTCTTATTTTTAAATACCACATTTAATCAATACATATCATATTTTATAGAAAGATGATAGACATTCAAGTCACAACAAAGATGACAGGTATCATAGTAAAGATGATAAACATCATTTTAGAGAAGACAGATATTCCAGTCAAAGTAAAGAGGATAGACAGAGTAGGAGAAAATCTCCAAGTCCATCAAGAACTGGACAATCACAAACGTCACTTTCTATAGAAGAAACTAATCGACTCCGAGCAAAATTGGGATTAAAGCCTTTAGAAGTAGATTCAGGTCCTAAAGAAAGTTCAAAAGGCTCTGATATCATTAAAGATGATTTGGGAGAATTTCATCACAGACCTGCTGTTAACGTAGCAGAGAAGGAAAGGGCACAAAAAATTAGGGATAAAATTAATACAATAAAAGAAAAAAGACACATTGAGACATCTTTATCTGCTCTGAAAACTTTAGGCGAAAGTGACTCAGAAGATGACGCTTCAGGGTGGGTTAAAAAAAGCAGAAAAATTGAAGAAGAAAAGAAAAAAGCAGCAGAAAGAGCCAAGCTGTTGGATCAGATGGACGAAGAATTTGGTATTGGAAATTTAGTTAAAGAAGAAATTAATAATGACAAAAGGAATGCGTATACCAATAAAGATTTAACTGGCTTAAAAGTAGAGCACAATTTGGTAAGTTTTTCTGTTTTGAATAAAAAATTAATAGAATACACATAATTAAGTACATATAATTATTGTACTTTAAAATAAAAAAAAGTACTCTTATTTTATGTATATTTTCAGGATAATTTTGAAGAAGGAAATGCTGTAATTTTAACACTGAAAGATCAAGCAGTACTAGCAGAAGAAGATGATGTTCTTGTAAATGTTAATATGGTGGACAATGAACGCTACAAAAAGAATGTTCTAATAAAATCTAAAAAGCCAGGTTATGATGCTTATGACGAAAGTAACTTTGATGAATGGGGAATGTCAAAAAATAAAGTCTTAGAAAAATATGATGAAGAAATAGATGGAGAAAAACGTGATACTTTTGCCATAGGCTTAGTTGATCCAAAGAAAATAAAAGAGCGACAAGCTGCTATGATTAAAAACCGTCTTGCTAACAAACGATTAGAAAGTTTGGAATTAGCTGAACCTAAGATAGCTAGTGAATATTACAACGAAGAAGAAATGGTTAAATTTAAAAAGACGAAGAAAAAGGTTAGAAAAATTCGATCTAAAAAGCTTAAAGCTGATGATCTTATAACAGATAGTAACGATTATTTAAGAGATTTAGGAAGCAGAAGGCGGCGGAGAGATGAGAATAAGGAAGAGCCAAGCGACCCATTGGATAACGACGATATGGAAGGTACTAATATTTTTAATTAAACTAAATTAAACTATCAAAATTCGTTTAACCGAAAAGCAAATTTAATTTCGAAGAAAAAATTGATTTTATTTAGTAAAATAATACTTTTTATATGCAGCTCCAATCGAGGATCTGAGTGGAATAAAATTTGAAGAAGAGGATCATGATTTAGATTTAAAAATACGACAGAAAGCTGAACGGTTAAAGGGACCGATTACAATGGTAAAACCTGAAAAAATAGCTATGTCAATTAAACAGGAAGTCGAAATGGCAACGGAAACCAATACCAATGGAAACATTGTTTTAAATTCGACTGCCGAATTTTGTAGGACACTTGGTGACATTCCGACTTATGGTCAAGCAGGAAACCGAGAAGACAATCACCAAGAATTTATGGTATTTTATTTAATATATATTCTTAATTATTTATAATATTTATTTTTAATAAGGTTGAAACGTTATTCTAATTTTTTTCGTCTAATCAGGACTTTGAAGTGGAGGAAGTAAAACCAGAGTACATGGATGATGAAGATTTGAATGGTCGAGGAGCTTGGAACACTGTAGAAGCGATAGATAAAATTTCAAAAGAACCAGCCGCATTGGAAGCTGCAATTTTAGATGCTGAACCATCACTTGATCATGGAGTAGGAGGAGCTTTGAGATTAGCTATGAGTAAAGGATATCTACAAAAAGAAGATTCCAATCGGCCTTCAGCATCTAGATTTGCGCATCTCAAGGCTCAAAACTATTCTATAGAAGATAAAACGTATGGAGATGATGACAAATTTGGTAGGAGAGACAGATTTAATGGACCTACTTCAGACTTTAAAGAGAAGGAAGGATTCCGACCAAATGTCAAATTAGAGTACATTGATGATGACGGCCATGTTTTAAATGCAAAAGAAGCTTTCCGATATTTATCGCATAAATTCCACGGTAAGGGACCCGGAAAGAATAAAGTTGAAAAACGAATGAAAAAAGCTGAACAAGAAATTTTGATGAAAAGAATGTCGTCTACCGATACTCCTTTAGGTACATTGACGCTATTGCAAGCAAAGCAAAAAGAAACGCAATCACCTTTCATCGTATTGAGTGGATCCAAACAAATGCAAACTAGTATTTCTAAAACTAAAAATTGAAAATTCTGTATATACAAGAAGCGCATTCAACATAGATATATTTATACATATGATGGATTTAAATTAGTTATTTAATATGGACGAAACTGTAATTCAAGAGACGTTACTTCAGTATGTTTATTTTATCAAATAAATTTCACAGTTTAAAGTTGGTATTTCTTTTTTTTTCACAATCTTGTATTTTTTATTTTTAAGTTAAAAGCTCAATAAAAGTTATTTTTACAAAATTTATACTTACTTTATTATTCTAGTTCTGTAACTGAGTTAGAATATTAACTTTTTTTAAGTTTTATTTTGTAATGAAAACATGTAAAAAAATACTTTAATGCAATTTATACTTGAAATGTAAACAATGCTCAAATTTGATTAAATAAATTTTTTTTATAATAATTAAGTTATATATTGTAAAAGAAAAAAAGGAAAAAGTAGTAAGGCAGGGATAATTCTCACACATATCCATTTATTGGCTGAAACTACACAGTAGTTCTTGACAATTCTTAAAGTTGGAAGATGTGAAATATAAAAAAGAAAAAATCTTTTGATTAGGTGACAAATTTTGTAAATGCAATCACAATATAGTATTTGCATATAATATTTAGTTGAAGGAATGAATTATCTTCAGAGAAATAGTTGTTTTCATTTGTTGTTAAAACGCGGCCTGTTTGCCATCGGTCGAGGTCAGAAAAAACCTATAAAAAGAAAAGCAGGTGACGGTAGATGTTTAACTTAATTGTCCACAGTCGGCAACGATGATCTTCTTCGAGGTCTTGCCGCTCTGCGTGCCTAAGCTTTCCAGCTTCTTAACGACATCCATGCCTGCGAAAAAAGAGGTGTAAAATTAGAAGCTCGTTAAGAATAGCATTAAGGTAAGGTGAAAGAAATAAGGTGAAATTATTACCATCGACAACAGCACCGAAGACGACGTGTTTGCCATCGAGCCAGGTGGTCTTGACGGTGGTAATGAAGAATTGCGAGCCATTGGTGTTGGGTCCGGCATTAGCCATCGACATGATGCCGGGGCCGGTGTGCTTCAGTTGGAAGTTCTCGTCGTCGAATTTGTATCCGTAGATAGACTTTCCGCCAGTGCCGTTATGATTGGTGAAGTCGCCACCTTGGCACATGAAGTTCGGGATGACACGGTGGAAGCTGCTGCCCTTGTAGCCGAAGCCCTTCTCACCGGTGCACAGCGCCCGGAAGTTCTCCGCCGTCTTGGGCACGACATCCGAGCGCAGCTCGATCACGATGCGACCCACGGGCTGACCGTCAGCGGTCATGTCGAAGAACACTCGTGGCAGACCCATTTTACTAGCTTTCTTTCTGAAATCCAGGAAAAACAAGCTCGTCAAATATAGCTGCGGCTCGTTGCCTCGCGCCTATTCACTATTGTCTTTCGCCAGTGAATATATAATTCCGAGATTCGCCTAGCATTACAGTGAAGTTGAAAACTTGCGAATTTATGTAACGCTTTTCGCTTTCTATAAATAATTAGAAATCCGCGTGAACTTTAATAATTCATTTTGACATACTTTCTTTTTACTTACTTTTCTTAGGAAAACAACTTTAATGTTAAAAACTTTTGCAGCTGTTTATGCATTAAATATTGCGTAATAGGTATTGTTTAAAAATTTATTAAATTTCAAGTTCAAGTTTCTGTGTTTCCACACAAAGCTTCTAATAACCCGTTGCCTTGAAAATGACTATAAAAATGTTTATATAAATGTTTATAAGAAACATAAAAAAGCGTTCATGTAATTGTTTTTCTTACTACGAGAAGTAATGGCATTTAACTCGTTAGAATTCCGAGATAAAAAGGTGGTATTATAAATTTTCTGAAAACTTAAAGTCTGGATTAGAGCCGTAATTGCATATTAAAATAATGTAGGCTCTTGATAATCATTAATCAGTCTTTATGATTGCAAAGACAACAAGTTATCACTCAATTTCCAAAGATAAGTATTGCGTCTACGTAAACAAGCGGCAGTTCACAGTAGCTCAGAAAAATCGATATTTACTAGAAAAGCGAAGGTTGAATTAATATCGTGTTAGTTAAGCATAATTGAAAACTGTGATAATGATTAAAAACTCTAGCAGAAACAGAGCGAGAGCATGAGTATGCATCTCTTGTTCTATGCAAAGGTCCCGATATCCGGCTTAGAAAAAAGAGTGGCTGCGAATTGATCTTTTAAAGTTCTTCCGCGCTGAGTGTCTTCAGCTCTCCCATTAACTCATCAGAGGTAAAGCAATCTGCGGTGCGCACCAAGGAGCGCACATGACTCACGAACTACAAACTCATCTCGGCCAATAAAAACAGAGCATCATGGACTGCTCCGCGAAATCTCGAAATCTATCGATTATTCGCGCTTCTCTTCCTTTTAGAAAGCAATAAGCAATTAAGCATCGTCCCGGACGATTGTCAGCGTCGGGTTCCGACACACCTGCAAGTACGTCACGAGCACGTGAAGCTTCCAGAATCGAGTTCGTGTCCCGTCCTAAGCCATCGGTACTTTCCGATGCGAGGCCGCTTTTCCACGGAATAGAAGGGAGGAGAGGGATTCCAGAATCCGGCGGCGCGCCAGCGGAAAATCCCCGGAGCACTATATAGAGCAAGAGAGAGAGAGAGAGAGGGAGGGAATGAACGCGTGCCGCTACCGCCATTGCGATAGCCTTGAAATACGCACACGCCGAAAGATGACGAGTTCTCGCTTTCCTCTAAATTATTGCAACCTTGGTTAATTGATCTCAAAGCTCTCTCCTCGTACTTATGTTGACGATAAAACAACTGCATGGACAATCCCGATCAGTATCCCGTACCCGAGCTATGGAGGAGAACAAGACATTCCACGACCTCGTGCACGCCGGCCGCGGGGAACTGCCACTGCCCCGCGTTATATATTCTATTTGCTTCCTTTTTTTCAGCGCGGAAAGTAGACGGATAACAATGCCGAGGAGACACTCACCTTTTGTGGAAACGGTTACGGGTGCAGCTTTTCCTTAGCTGGAGATCGAGAGGTACGAACTCGCCGGCGGCTTGGTAAAAAGTGCGCGAATGGCGGATCGTCGGCTCGCCTCTCCACCCCCCACTTCGCTTGCGCAGCGGCTGGAAATCTACAGCCGCGCTGGCCGCGTGTTCTTGGGCGTTATGCCCATTTGAATTTAGAATTTATAGGCTTTATAAAATTCAGAATTCATTCATTTTCGTTCAGGGAAGAATTACGTTACATTTTATTCCAAATAAATTATAAATTTTAATAACGACGATTTTTGCCAACTCAAGTTTTACTATCGTTGTTACTACAAAATTAAAAAAAATTATTTTATTTTTCATGTCTTATACTTTTGCAGAACTTATTAATTTTTGTAATAAAAATTTTAAATAATTCACGAATACAAAGAAATAAATTAATCTAGTAAATGTAGTTCAATTAATTTTTGAAAATCATTTTCAATATTAATTTATAATAGTTAATAATTGTACGTCACAAAAAAGTTTTTCAATTCACAAACAAAAATAAAAAATGTTTTATAAAGCTAATATTCGTGTCCTGCAAAAGAGGTAAATTTCACCAAAATATGCATACTTTACGAAAAATAAAAAAAACGAACAAGGTAAGAAAGAAAGGTGCGCATGCGCGCGTTTAAGTTCGCGCCCGTTTCTTATTTTCACTTTTCTTATCCTATCGTATTATACACTTATCCTAGTATTTTTGGAAGATTTTTATGACCCATGCATGCATAAATGAACAGTGTGGACAGCACCACGCCCAAATTTTAGAACAAAAATTTAATTTTTTACTTTTGAGCGTAAAAATTAAAAATTAGTCTGGAGGTAAACGTCCAATTTAGGTTTTAATGTACGTCATGATCTTGCAATTGCAAATTTATTCACAAATACGCGTACAGTGGCTCATGTAGAACTGTAGAAGCGAAAGCTACTTACGCGCTGTGTTGAAGCTTGAAGCTCACGCATAAGTATATTTACATTTGTGAGAGATCCTATACAGTCCAAGCAAGCAACACGAGCTGCGACTGGCTCTTCGCGATATATGCGTTTCGTGAGCCATACTAACTATATTTATGTTTACGTATATCAACGCGTCAAATCTGTTTGTTTTTCTTTCGGCCAAAGTAATTCTGCTTATTTACAGTGAAAATATAAAATAGTTTTATACTGTCTTAGGATATTTATCAAGCTCAAATCATTTAAAAAAAAAAAAGAAGTGGAAACATGTTTTTGCGTCAAGTGAAAACAGCTCATTAACTCGCTTGTTTTGCACAAGCACATGTAGGTACCTTAGTTTCAGATCATGTTCGAATTAGGTACCTTAGTTTCAGATCATGTTCGAATTATCCTAATTTTTTCCAACTTTTATTTTAGAATTACTTCTACTTTGACGAATAAATCATCTGTAAGGTCAACATGTTTGGCTGTATAAGTATGTATTGCACCAAAAAATTCTCTATCAAAGATGCTACTGAATGTTTGATAAGACTCTGAAAATAGTAAAAAAGAGGAAATGGTGAAGAAGAAAGTTTTCCCTTTGAAAACTGTTATGTTTTGGTTTTTTTTTGCCTACCTGACAAAAGTTAAAAGATGATTATATCGTACTTAGTCATAGTGCTTACATGCTTGTGCGCATCTGGTTCTTCTTTGGAAAGTGATAATATTTGCCATGTAAGTTTATCTTTATTTAAAAATAATAAAAAATGTTGTGCTAATAATATAATTTTTTTTAGTACAATTATGACTACAAGTGTGCTGGGAGAATTAACAAATATAATATAAGTTACAATGATCAAATGAAATCATGTACTATAGACAGCATACCAAAGGAAGTTACTTACACTATTATGTTAGATGAAAAAAATTCTTCTAGTCGTGGTAAAATAAAAATTTATCAGAGAAATATTATAATATCCATTTGAAAATACAACCAAGAAATCATTTTTAGGTGTTGTTAACGTAGATTTTAAATCTCCTACCTTTCAGTGCATATATAAAGTAGCTCTTTTTGTAAATCCTTACATCAATAATGTCAAAGATTGTGTACAATATCAATTTAATGAGAACAATGCAGCAGAAATCCATACTTTGGAGAAAACTATATGTCCTAAATATGAAAATGAAACTGGAAAGCGAGAGCAAGAGACTATACAAATTGAATCATCTTGCAAAGTAAATAATAGTTTATTTTCAAATTTATGAAAATATTAATATTTCTTTATAATTTCAGGAAAACAATTTAACTTTGTGGTATGAATATATTTACACAGGATGCTATGCTCTTGGATTTAGAGTAGATAAAAATTATATTTTTGCGGGTAAAGAACTTCTGAAAACAGATTATAAGAAAGTAGAAGTAGAAGAACCTAAACTTACATGTACCTATGAACCAACTACAAATGGCAATGAATCAAGGTATCTACAAAAATAATGTTAGACAACATATATAGTGGATGTGAACATACATTTTTTTTCAGTATGGAAATAATAACGCTTGCAGCAGACATTTCTCTGTTAGCCGAATCCTCAGGTTTAAAGCTTCAAGTTGCTCCGATTATTCCACTGGATAATCATAAACATCTTTGTAACCTGTATAGTGATAATCCTATAATATCACTTTTTCTGCCAGGCATAACTGCAAATAATGGAACCAATTCAGTAAATGATTGCACTTTAAACACTGTATGTACTTTTAATGTTTCTAACTTACATACATCATTTATATTAAATCTAATGATATCGACGCATAAGTAGGGTGGCGGAAACACGGCTTGACCGATCATCAAAGTTATTGACAAAGAGCTGGACGTGATCAATGCTTGGATGGCTGACCGCTGTCTATGCAACTTTGTGCGATCGGTTACGCGTGTTTTCACATCCTAAAATGTGAGCGGAAGGTGTAGGATGTACGATTTCGGTGTTTAAACTTATGCAATGTAACATAGACACTAAAACCAAATATTCCAATACACCAGTCATCTCCGGAGCGGGTTGTCTTAGTCAGGAGTTATCCTCGTTTACCTACAAGTTTTCTCCGCTCTATAGGGTGGAAAAATAACCGTAGGCAAATGTGGAGATGGATTGGGTAGGACGTAAAATAGAAATATGAAAAAGGATAGTGAGGGTGAGGACGACCGGCTGCCGGAGAAAATCTTGAAAGATCCCCCTCGAAAAAAAAATTAAATCTAATGGTTATTATTTAACTGTTAAAATTTAATTGTTTTAGACATCATTACCAAATGGCGATTCAACAAAAAAGCTAAAATGTAATTTCTTCATTCAAAACTTAAAAGAAGTAGGTTATTGTTTCTTAGTCAATATTGTAGATGAAAGATGTCATAAAAATACTTCTTGGATGCCACCAATACAAGATAAGATTCCATGTTCCTGGGCACAATGTAAAAATTTGATGTCAAAAATGTAAATAGAATTTATTAAGAATAATTAATTTAGGTTTATTAACTTTCAGATTGCATGAAGACTGATCAAAACAAATCAGAAAAAAATAAAGATCCTGTTACAGAGATTCTGAAACGTTCAAAAACACTTTACATAGTTATATTTATAATACTATTAATAGGGTTTATAGGATTCTGTGTTTACTGTTGTATTAGATCACATCGAGTGAACGTTGGAAGTGCAAAAACTCCTTTGCGAGAAAAAATTAATGAATTTCACGATGACGCAAGTGCTGTCTTGGAATTAGATAGTACTAACTCGCAAAAGGAACACCTTGTTAAAAATTCAAGAATTGTGATTTTATATGTAAGAGAAACAGATCAATTTATGAATTTTATGTCCGAATTTCGAAAGAGCTTAAAACACCATACTGGTTGTGATGTAAGGAAAATATTCAATTCTTGTAATTAAAAATTTTCTTTGATAATTCAAATTGTATTTTTAACATAGGTTTATGATTGGTGGGCTCCAGATTTATGGAACGATGTAGCTCGAGTAGGCGGCTACGAATGGGTTGTTAAAATGATTAGAAAAGACTGTCGCGTTGTATGGATAGACACGTTAAAAGCACGAAAGCTTTTTGCTTTACAGCATAAGAACGGCTTCGATAAGTTTAAGCAATTAAAATATATTTCTCAGAGTCAGGAAATAAGTGACTTTCGAGATAGCGTTTTTCCAGCGATTGTTGATTTCGCTAAACGCAATTATCAAGATCTTGATCAAGAATATCAAAAGTATTTTATTGTTAGGTAAAAAAATTGTATAATTATTTGCATAATTATTATACTTGAAAAATATATAATTTTAAAAATTTTTATAGATTAGAAACTTTTGATCATGCAGATAGAACTGAAGATCCATTTGCAGATCTTTCACCTCACGTAAGATACTTAATTCCATGTCATTTTGATAAATTATGTTGTCAATTGTAAGTATTATATTTGTTTATGAAATACATTAACGATATTAAATTCAAGTCAATATTTATGTTATTTTTAGATCAATTCGTGAACTTCACTACGAAGAAATAAATATGGAGAAAATTCGCCTTGGAAAATATTTACAAGATTCAGTTGCAAATTTTTAAATACAATGGAAAAATCTTTATATTATTTTTTACTTGTATCAAATTTTTATATACATATTATACACATGTTCACATTTTTTAGTTTAATTCACAATTTGAATATATGTATAATAATAAGAAAAACTACTATCAATTCAATTTTTTACGATTTATACAAGAAAAAATTGTTACATGTATTTTTATACGATATTTTATAAGTTTAAACAAGTTAAACGTTAAATGTATAACTTTAATCTTTTATTGTAATAGTTGTAAGTGTACAGTGGTTAATTTAAGTATTTTCGAAATGTATACTATTGGGCACAAAATAAAAAATCTATTTTAAAAAATTATTAAATATTTTGATATTTTGATTTTAATTTTGTATATTTTATTTTATTGAGTATATGTATAAAAAAAATGAAATGTAATCATTAAAGTAAAACAATTTTGTATTTCTGTAATATAATACATATTTTTAATTCTTAAAATTATTCTTAATTACTTTGCGCTGGTGGTTTAGACCAATCAACACTCAGAATTAAGTGATCATATCCATGACCATTCAACATAGCAATAGCTTTTGCAGCTTCTGAACGCATTTTGAAATGTACATAAGCAAATCCTTTGCAGACATTTGTATTTTTCTCCTTAGCCAGATATAATTTCTGAATCGCTCCAAATGGCTTAACAAGTTCTTCCAGATCTCCATCTGTGGTGCTTTCTGACAAGTTAGATATTCTAATAGCTGTAGTGTCATCTCTGCGCTGCATTTGCATAGAGTCACCACGTTTGTTACCTCCATCTCGCATGCTTGGAGGAACATATTTGGTGCCTTGTGGTTTCCCAATTTCTGGAAGACCCGGTCCTGCAGCTGGTGCTGGTTTTTTGTCATCTGGCACTTTGCTTGCTATAATAAAAATTGTTTAAATTAACACACATGAATTTTAAATCATTTGGTTATTCTTAAATAATTAAGAAATGTTTAACATAAAACTTACGTCCTCCAAGAACTGTGTCTTTGAAGGGGCACTTTGAAGTCCAATGTTCTCCATTGCAATTACGACATTTGACAACACCTTTCTCTCCCATACTCTTAAGCTTGTCCAACGAATCTTCCTCTACTTTGTTATCTTCTTCCTTGTTGGAAAGGAACTGCATGAAAACATCTTCTGTGATAACAGTAGTTGCTGGATTTGGTCCAGGAGGATCATCTTTAGCATCTCCAAATTTGGCCCATTTCTTACGCATTGCAATGCTCTTGGATACTAGGCGACGTTCAACTTTGTATGTTCGAACTACTTTTACTTTTTTATTATCGTCATTTATTTTGTATTCTGTCACAATCTTAAAGCCATTTTCATAAACAACTGATGGAGGAGGTAGGGAAACAGATCCCTCATCTTCGACTTCATCTGCCCAACTGGAAGTTACTTCAAAATTTGTTGACATCTGGAAATTATATAAGAATCATATGATTCAATATGAATTTTTTCAATTGTAAAATAATAAAAATGTATAAATTAAGTTATGATTTTTTTTAATCGCAACATATTCCATCACTAAGAGCTTTTAGGTTACAAAATCTCGTGAATTTTCAAATTTCCACCAATATATTATAAAGCGTAGCAATTAAAATTAATTCTTTGCCCAAATATCGTTATTTATAAACAATGCAGATTTCTAAGCGCAGAAAAAATAATGCAGCTTATTATGCCAGCAGATTTTTTTTCTCTGAGGAAAGATTGTGTTTACATCTGGAGTACTTTTTCTTTGAGTTATTTTGTTAAACGAAAAAAAACTCAAAAAACTAATACTGAATATGCTGATCATACTTACGTTGACATTAATAAAAAGGTTGTCTTTTTATATGACGTTTAAGAATGTAACGTAAGTAAAAATCACAAGCGGCGTGGCCGAAGTTACCCACGCCATGAAGTGAAAAGAGACACCAGTTTATAATCGAGTGCCTAAATTCGACTGCAAAATGGCGACGAGCCTCGATTATTGCACTATCGAAACTGTTCTATCGCAGTATCGAGTACCGAGTACCGACTGATTTTGCAAAGCAGTATATATATATTATATATATATGTAAAAATCTAGACTCTAGCACATATTTCCTAGTGACTTCAGCAGTATCTTGATAAGATCAAAACATGAAAGTACGGTTCTGGATGCATGCATACGTTTCGTATTGCACTGCCTCGGCACTCGGCGTTGCTTGCTCTAGGTTAACCATTCAATTCGTGGTAGGCGCGTTTTAAGTTCCCCTGACTTTGACTCTCTCTTTGGTACTCTACTTCTTACTTGTAGGAGCGCGCGAGAGTCCGAGAGTGTGTGCGCAGCGTGCGTGAAACTCGTCTGCTCTCAGCGCTCGCTTCGAAACTCCAAAGTCTCGATCAAATTGCTTCGCCAGTACGATGGAAGGAATAGATAGCGAAGCTCAGGTTCCTGGCCTCCTGGGCTTCATCGCAGCGGCCATTGGAACCCAGGCAGCCGCTCTCAGGCTTCTCATCTCCATTGTCATAGGTAATTTGAAATTCCTTTGAATTTTCTCGCCCTTACCTTCACTTTTTCTACGTAACAAGGGTAGGCCAAGGCGGCGACAACAGACGCATTTAATCTAAATATACCGCCGAAAATAGAAAGTGTGACTAGCAAAGGTGCTTTGCTCCAAACTCTGGTGCCTCTTTTTTGAATTTCGTTTCGTAACCAAAAGCTGCTCTTCATCGACCTTTTTAATTCACGGAAATCACAGGCTTCCTTTCAAAATTTCCTTTATGCGTAGGTTAGGTTTTTATTGTTTTCCTTGCTATTTTACGGATTGCTTTCGCCCTCGGCGTTAGAAAGTGACTAAGTGATACCTGCAGTTTTATAATCCGATTTAACTTTCTTCGAGAAAGCTGAAATTATCAGTGAAACGTACATATAGTTTTGCGCAGTCGCAAAAAATTAATCCTTTTTTTTTGCAAATAAAATGAATGAGATTTGATTTTAAGTTTTTTCAAAGGTCCAAAATAACGCAAAGCCTTCCCTTTGAAGGAAAAGTGAATGTCCAATAAGGAAGAATAATATACTGATATAAATTTAAATAACGAATCATCGCAAAAATGACAACGTCATATTGCCTGATGTCTTATTCACGAATCACACGGGTTGGGCTTTATACATCGTTAGGCACAGGTAGCCGCTGAATGAAACCGCAATGTCTCAACTTTTTCGCTCCGTAAAACTTGTTAATTCAATGAAAAAAAAAACGCTTCATTAACGGCTATATTTAGAAAAATGATTCTGCGAAGGAAAATAAATTCGCACGGGATTTTTAAGTAGTTTTAAAACGTTTTAAAAAGATACGTTATATCAAACATAGATTACAAATATAATTTTTATCTTTACATCTCGGGTTGTTCGTAAGTAACTATTTTTATAATGAGAATATTAAATAAATATTATTTTAATAAATGAAACTTTGCTCCGATCAAAGGCTTGTTGTTCACCTTCAACGACCGTAAAAAAAATTGAACGTCAGAATTTATTACCTAATTTGAACCAAAAATTCTGATAATATTTTTAAATCTGATGATTAATTCTGGAGATACTGACTGTTACGTGCTGATGATTTTCAATGTTAAATGTATATATTCTAGGTCCATTAAGAATATAGATATACTTTCAACGTTGAAAGTCAACAATTTATAATATTCAATGTCTCCAGGTGTATCCTGTGATAATTTTCCGGATATATTTACGGAACACTCTGCACAGGCTTTACTTCTCTGAAATTAAAGCGTAATCACTAAAACGATCTAAATCGTTATAATTTATAATTTGCAAATGCAGAAGAGTTAGGGGTAACTTCAGGGAGTTCAGGGTCATTTTAGTACGACCCAAAATTTGTTTTGATGTATTGCGCACATGAAATTCACATTACAGCTCTGTTTCATTGAACCTGCGCAGTTCGCAGCTATAGGAGAAAGCAAACTGAAAACAAAGCGAGAAGCAGAATAGCGATCGTATGCAACTGACATCTCAGTGTTTAACACAAATATTCCGTCGGTAGAAATTAATATAGTGTTGATATTAATTATCCCAATTATACACCAGTTATTATTTTATTGTTTTTTTTTTCATTGTATTACGAATAATAATTAAGATATCACTTTTCTAAAATACTCTTTTTTTATGATTTTACAAACAAAAATATTTAAAGTAAACTATTTATTTCCTTTACAATTTCTCACTTGGTTCACTGTTTTGTAAATGAAGCTTTTGATAGGAGCAACAGTCGCTCTTATTACCTTTGTACGGACAACTTTGTATCACACGATTGTTTTTTAGCAATACAATATTTTTTCTTCATTCTCTGCGTCTTCTCGTTACTTTGAAATGAGATTATTTGAAGAATTCTCGAGAATTGCAATAAAAATAATTTGCAAAAACACGTTTTATTACACAGTATTATTTCTGACACTATACGTATAACGGAATAATTAATAATTAATACTCTGCAGCTTTATTCCCGAAAAATTTTTAATAGTTTTAATAGTTTAGAAAAACATAATACAATATTGAATCAGACTATAATTGCTTCATAAGTTTATAATGAATCTTTAAAACGCTACATTTCACTTTTTATTTTCATCCAAAAGCAAAGCGTGAAATTGAAATAATGTAGTTGAGTCCGAGGTAAAAAAAAAAAAAAAAATGCGAGATAAGTGTGGTTTACTCATAGAAAGAATACGATAAGCTATAGGCTAAAAGCTCCACAGCGATAAGGCAGTACGATAATACATTGAAGTTGTAAAGCCGCACTGCGCTTTATAGATCTGATAAATATATTTCTTATTCAAAAGCGAATATAATATCATGTTTAGATAAAAAGCACGTGCTAGGAGCTAATATAGTTGAATATTTATCTTGGAACATCTAATACAGCGGCGCTTTCGCGTCTAATCGAAAAATGAAAGCCAGAGATTTTTAATTTTTAAATCTGATAAAAAAATTTGACCACGCGATCCGCCAAAGGAATGAAAAAGTGTTCTGCTATTGCATGAATAAGTTAAACACTAGTTTTTATCGACGGCATTGCATAAGCGCATCTAATGATGTATACTTAAATTGTTTTGCAACCGAATGGCACTGATTGCTTATTCAGTGCTTTTGATTTTTGGGAAGAGCGGGTCAATCGGTTTCTGACATAAGGATTTCTTTAATAAAGATACGTCTTTAGGACGTAACAATGTCAATCATTAATTTATGCAAAGATACTTTAACCGTCTGCGTTCAGTTAACCAATTAAATTACTCGTTTTACTCTGGTTGCAGGTTTTCCTTTGGCATTATATTACAGACGGCACCTCTACGGAAAAGATCCTTTGAATCAACACTACTTTTTTGCTGTCTCTGGTTTCTTCCTCGGATATTGGAATTATGGTGCGCAAAGATACTATTCAAATCAATAAATGAAAAGTTCTTTACATTTTATTAAGTTATAATTTTTTTGTTTTTTTTTTTGCAGAATTGAGCATCTTACATTCAGCGATAGCGCTGCTAATAACGTATTTGATCCTCGATTTTTTTAGAGGCAGCTCTACCGCTGTAGTTTTAACAATCGTGCTCAACATGGGATATCTTCTTTGTGGTAATTATATATTAAGCTGAATTGAATCAACTCCTTAAAAACCTTACTAAAAATGTATTTTAGGCTACTACGTGACGGCAACGGAGAATTATGATATCAAGTGGACAATGCCACAATGTGTACTAACTCTGAGATTAATTGGTCTTGCGTTTGACATAGCGGATGGTCAACAACCGGAAGTATGAAAAAAATAATTAAACGTTGATTAGTCATTTTAATATTTACAATAATAAATAAAATTTGCAGGACACATTAAGCGTAAAACAAAAAGCAACGGCATTGAAACAACTACCTAGTCTTCTTGAGATAGCGGCGTTTGTTTACTTTCCTGGTTCGTTTTTAATTGGACCACAATTCAATATGAAACGATACTTAGATTTTGTAAATGGAAAACTCGTAGAAAGAGTAAGTCGCTGTTTACAGTGATTTTTATGCATTAATAGAAATATTTTTAAATATATAAAAAAATATAATGTTTTAAAAATTTTTGAAATTACAGAAAGTTGACAGAAATGGAGAAGTTCTGCCGCCGGATTCGCTGAAGGCTGGAATTAAGCGAACTTTGACTGGCCTTCTTTACGTATGCATGTATCAAATTCTACATCATTACGTTTCTGATCAATACCTGATGTCTCCTGAGTTCAACAACTTAGGATTCTTAAAGCGATGCTTCCTCTTGGGTCTTTGGGGCAGATGTAATCTTTACAAGTATATCAGCTGCTGGTTAATCACTGAAGGAGTAAGGCAATAAATGGTTTAAAATTACTTGTTGTTCTACTTGTATAATAAAAATGATTAAATTGCTCTTAGGTGTGTACTACTTTCGGTATAACGTACAATGGAAAGGATCAGAAGGGGAAAGATCAATGGAATGGATGCGCTAACGTAAAGCTCCTTACATTCGAAAATGCCACGGAATTCAATCACTATATTATGTCTTTCAATATTAACACTAATCAGTGGTGTCTTGAGTACGTTTATAAACGTGTGAAATTCCTTGGTTCGAAATTATACAGTCAGATTATTACATTAACGTTCCTTGCTGTTTGGCATGGTCTTCATAGTGGATACTATCTTTGCTTCTTCCAAGAATTCATTATCATGTACTTAGAAAAAGATGTAAGTTTTATTAATTTACAATTTATTACTTTCAATGAGATTTAATTTTAATATTTTATAATCTTGATTTTCAGCTGAAACCTGTACTCGTGAAAAACACAACTCTTCAAAGTCTTGTGAAAGAAAATTTCCTCTTTAGACTTTTAGTTTGGTCAATACTCAAATTCTACACGTTTGTCTTCATGGGTTACAGTCTTATACCCTTCGTTCTTCTGTCGCCTTCGCGGTACATGGTTGTTTACAAAAGCTTTTACTTTATGGGCCACATAATCTTCCTTTCGTATCCGTTAGTTGCTCCCTATATCAAAAAAGCCTTGAGGCCGCAACAACAGTCTCAAACGCATCAACACACTGTTTAAAAATTCAACGCACACTGTTCTTATGTACAAATTATTAGTTAATATTTTACAATGTCATCGACCAATCTACAATGGTACTTTCGTAAAGGATCTTCCTCATATGTCCTTAAACTAATACAAGTACAATTAACTACTAATTATTGACAGTTTTTTATTCAGTAGAGATATTAAGAAGAAATACAACAAGAATTGACTAAAAAGAGAATATTTTTAGTATTAATTTAAAAGTATTTTACTTAGAACAATCGGTAAACGAACAATTGCTACAAGTCATTTGAAAAGAGAATTTAACTTTTAAGTAATAGTACCAAGTAGGTAGGTCGAGAAGTTCTTGTAGTAATCAACAGTTAGAAATATGGTGATCGATTGATATAATTAGTATACATTTCCATGGGATGAAAAGCTTATTTCCTTTAAGCATTTTTACTATGACACATTATAAATTTATCAGAAAACACATTGCATCGATCACCGTATTTTTAACTTCTGTGTGCTCTGTGTATGATTGTAAATTATTTGAGAAAAAGGATGAAGCTCGTATAATGTACAGACAAAACAAGAATATCTACTACGCAGCTTACGTTAATTTAATCTTGCGCAAATGCGTTTTATATTATGACAATAAGTTGTTTGCTAATGAATATTTTTCTTATTTGATACAAAAAAATACTTCAATTTTTATACAAAAATCACGTGAATGCATATTTTTATAAAATTAATTAAATTAGTTTTCCATTAAATACTCATAGATTTTTCAATTTAGTTGGTATGCATTTTATTAATTGCACATTTTTTCAAGACTAATGAGAGAGAAAAACTATAAATATTTAATAATAATCTTGAATAGTGTTTCAAACTACCATTAGAGTGTTTCCATGAATTTTTTTAAATCTAAGGAATATCATTTTTGTAGTATTTTTTGAATTCGCTGCCTCGATAAAGAGAATTATTATGCTAAATTTAAAAATGAGAAAAATTGTTATCAAAACGCGCAGTAATAAAAGTTATTGCGTTTTATAGATTTATAAAGCATGTATTGAGACATTGCAGGACCATGAGTCTACAACTATCGTTAAAATAATAAGGCTGTGGTACCTCTTTTTTATTGAATAATGATATGTAAAACTAGTATGATTTAAATTGTATCAAAACGCGAACAAAATATGAAGTTTTATACAAAAAAGGGTGAAATTCAATATTTTTTGATAAAGTTAACTCTAATCACATATTTTCCTAAAACCCGTCTTTCATTGAATAAATCATATTTCCCGAAATCTGAGTCTTCTACCTTTATTAAAAACCACACTATAGCTTAGAAATAAAATCAACTTGTACGAAATTATAATTTTCTTTTATTCACCTAGCAGACTCGAGGGTATCGAGTTGTAAATGTCAAGGGAAAAGCGTCCGCGGAAATTGCGAAATAAAACTAGAGCGGTCCCATCGGCACAAAGCGCACGTTTTCCGATATCGAACTAAAAGCCGGTGGTGGTGTGCGCAGCGCTCCTGACGCAAGAGAAACGCGCGCGGATTTACGTGCGTGGAAGTCGGGCTTCGCTCGCCTTTCCCAATCGCCTTTGTATAAATCTGTCGCTTTCACTCGTCCGCTGCTGCTGCGCTTCCACCTTTTGTTTCTCGCGCCGAGAAGCTTCCTTGTGCCGATAAAGCTGTAATTAACGAGCAGGAACGAGTCGGAGACGCCCTGCGGGCCGCGGACGCCTAAATGTACCGAGCTCCGCACCTTTCACACAGCCCGAGCAGATGCGCAGATCTCGAGCTCGAGATGACGAATTGTTCCGAAGCGCTCAACTCTTTTATGCCGGCTTGTATTGTTCCGCGTGAAAGATCTGCTGATTCCGTTGTGTTGATTTTCTTTCATAACTGCATACCGTCTCGGCTCGTGCAATGCTTTATGCTAATATGCCTCTATTTTTACTTTATGCCTTCGAAAATCTTGATACCATTCAAATTACTCAAAAATATAAGGCAGTAATTAACATTACTTTGAGCAAATCGGCTTTTGTTTTTTATGCAAAGGAGCTTTTGCCGGAACAATAAAAGTGAAATGGGATATGGGTGGTTAAGTAAAAAAAGATTTTGTTTGCGGATAATAAAAAATGTATTTTCCATGACTCTCGTAGCACATATAAAATATCCACCGTAGTTCACATTTTTGTTAATGTTTTATTATAAATTGTTATATTCAAGTATAAAAAAATAGTTCATCTCAAGCTCGCCTCGCTAACTCGGCGAGGAAAATCAAACATTCATTATTCGTTGCAAGGTATAAAAAAAACAGAGAGAAGTATATACAGAGGCGCACTTATTTATAATAATGCTGCTTGCGGTGCGATTACGAAATTTCGACTCTGCTGTGCCAATCCCAACCATCGTAATAAGGGCCGAGATGCGTAAAGTGTATACGTTTCTTTCGCAAAACCGTCTAGAAGCGCCTCTGAAGAATCGGGCTCGCACTTGGAAAACTCCAGATTCCCCGAATGATATTTCACGGTTCTCGCGTCCTAACGTTTTCACTTTTAGCCGCGCGGAAGCACAGCCTAGCGCGAACATTCGTAATCGCTCCTTACAATCTGGGCACTTGTCGACAGTGCCGCGAGTTCCAGAGCCGCCCTTCTCGAGGCGCGCGGCTCTCGACTTTCCGTCGCGGTCGACGAAAATTACTTTTTTTTTTTTTTTTTTCGTTCCTCGGAGTTCGGCTAGTCCGAATCCTGAAAATTGTTTTCTTGCTTTTATTATAAAATCATTCTTGAGTTAAAAAAAAAAAAAAGGATCGCGATGACTTGGATTATGAGATTATTCTGCTGATTTGTTGGCGCGTTCTCGCGCTTCTGTCTAATATACTGTCTTTAGTACGGTCCGTCGTTCGAGCTCGGAGGTCCGTAGCTGTCGATCGGAGTACCTGGCTGGGCGTTGGGGGGTCCGTAAGCACCTTGCTGCTCCTTCTGTCCGGAGTAGAGAGGAAAAAATATTTTATCAAATAAATGTCCTTGGCAAGATAAAAGAGAAAATGTCCGTTATGGCAAGCGAACCTGAGTCTTGTAGCGGATGAAGTAGACCTCGGGCTTGCTCGGCTGAGTCGGCGCCTGGGTGGGTATGACGATGTCGGGCTGCTCCTCGGGCTTCTTGACCAGGACGTAGATGAGGGTCTTCTCCTCGTCGGGCTGGGGCAGGGCGGGGATGACGGGGGCGGTGGGCGTGGGCGGGGTCGGGGCCTTGATGAAGACGATCTTGTAGTGCTTCTGGGGCGGCGGGGCCGGGGCGACGTACTTCGGGGCCTTGTACTCGGGCTGCTCCGGCGGCGGCACGTGGACGTAGACGTGCTTGTGGATGACGGGCTGCTGCTGCGGCGCGCCGTATTGGGGCGCCGGGTAGCCGCCGCCGCCGCCGCTCGAGTCAGACGGCGAGGGGAAGTACGAGGAGGGCAGCGGCGGCTCCGGCCGGGCCAGCGCCACGCTCGCCACTGCCAGGATCTAAGGACAGAATCAAAGCGGTTTCGCGCTCTTTATTACACTGCCGAGGATGGTATTTTGAGCTGACGTCAAAAGCGAGCCAGGCTCCGGTGAAAGTTCAGTTTGAAGCTTCGCTTTATTTGAATCTCGCCTTTAATTAGGCTTGGGAGCCTTTGCAGAAAAGAAAGTTACGCGAAAGAGAGACTGACCAAAAGCTGACGGAATGCTCCACTTATCGCGAATATCGGTTCAAGGAAAAAAGAAACCGCGGAGCAATCATAAAGTTTTGCGTTCTATCTGTTTTCCTTTTGTGCATTAGCATGCTCGCCGCTCGCAAGTTCGAGCATCGGCTCCCGAACACGGTGCATACTAACGCAGTCTTTTCGAATTCCGTAGCGGATTGAGTAATCTCGGTTACGGAATTGAGAAAAAAGCACTTACGCACGCGCGTCGAATGTCGATTAGCCGCGAGAGATTTGCTCGAGATAGATGACACCAGAGGCTCGCCTGCTTTCTCCGCGGCGGCGCCTAATCGCTTCCTAATTTCGCGGCGGCGGCGGCGGCGGCGGCGGCGACGGCGGTGCGGCTCCTGGCGCCTTAACGCTTTCGCGATTCTCGCTAATCGCATCCGAGGCTCCGATGGATTTTCCATGCAGCGCCGCGGAGAAAGAGCGCGCGGAGGCCTAATTGTTTCCGGTAGAAAAGACGAGAACTGCCCCCTAATGGAGCAAGCTTGCGCAACGGGATATTTCAATTTCTATTTCGATTTCGTTCTCCCGAGGGGACCCCTTTCTTTTTGCGATTCGCGAACGGCGATGTGCTTTGTTCCCCGCTTTGGTACATTCAGAGGAGCCGCTCTCGTTTCCATTCAATTCGAGGAGTTTTTTTTTTTTTTTTAGTCTGATTTATACGACGTTTCGTCCTGGTTTCGCAATTTTTGTTTTCCGCGCGGGTCCGCAGACGCTTTTTCAAGCCTCATCTATTTCATCGCGCGGACAGACGAGCTGTCAACACTGCAAGTTTCGAAAGGAAACATTCCTTTTTTGAAAGATTTTTTTTCGGTCGTAAATCATCTTTACATTCGGGCTCTTTATAACTATTTCGAGATTCTATTAACGAGATTTTTTGCATGCTTGAGTAGATTTCGGTTGGACGAAGATAAATGTTTTTTACGTGCGTCTATTCGTTTTGTAAAATTATGAGTAAGCATAAAAACAACTTGTTTTTTTTAAATAAGTTATTTTTACATAATATTTAGAAAGGTAGATTGACTGGAAACGTACATTATTGTGATTTCATGATTTTATTTGGTTTGGAAAAGATGAGTTGCAATTTAAAAATTAAATTTCGATGTATAAATAGCACAATTTATGGCATTAAAGTTAACTGTCGCATCCTTATAATCCTATCAATCTTCAATGGTATACAATTACTGCAATCATATCTAAATTGACGTCTATTATTATAGCAAAGAAATACTACTAAATTGTAGCTCTCGGTGGTGCAAACTTTATAATGACAGCTGTTTCCGAAAAACTAGCATTTATATCTTCCGGTGAATAGAATGATTTACAAATTACACGTTAAAGAGAACAAAATTTTAAATAATAGTTTTGACTGAAATTGATTAATAGTATTGAAAATTCTCAAATTTTATTAAAAGAGAAAATGTCATTAAAAAAACAAAAGAGATTGTAAAAAAAATAAAAAAGTTTATTCAGTTTTACCAATAGGTGGAAGAGTACTCGAAAAAAGTTTCCTTGGTGTAATCACGGAACATTCAGCCGCAGAGCGCAATAAGAGGTCGAAACTCGTTTTCGCGAAAAAGGCAGGACACGACGGTTTCTGCAGCGGAACGCATATAATTTGAAATCGGGCAAGAATGATCGGACACTGTCAGCTTCCTAGTAATTCCCCGGCTCACTAAACCCTACGAGTTCTTTCCTCTGAAATCTATATAAACACTGCTCTCTCTCACAGGTGTCGGTGTCACTGAAAGCTCGCCTCAGCTGGGTCGCGCACTACTTACGATGAAAGCTCTCATGTCGGTCCTCTAAAGGGCTTCTGAAGGAGTAGGAGGGAAGACTGCTCTCGGTCCAGCGGGTGATTCGCGTTTGCTCGGCGCTCCTTGCCATCCGGCGCTTTTATACGCGCTCATCCGAGCGTTTAGGGGTTCGATCGGAGGGGGACAGGACAGCTCGCCGCCGTTACACTTACGCACAATGCAGCGAAAGTGCTGCCGCTGCCGCCGCCGCCGCCGCCTGGGCTATCTGGAGGGGCTGATGCTCGCCGAGGATAACGAGCAACAATGCGGAGACGACGAGCCCGGGCCGCGCACTCGATATAGAAAAGGCGCCGATGGCGCAACCCGGCCGCATCTTGCACCCCGGCGCCCATATATATATATACATATACATTCCCCGTAAGCTCCGAAAGATTCGCCAAGATAGCCCCGGCCGCGCTGCAGGTAAGAGAGCTTTCGTCACCGCAGATTTATATCTAAGGCAAGCAAAAACCTTTAGCCTGCAATTAATCACAAGCCGGGTCCGAAGCGCCACTGACGTTGCAACATGATATATCCCTCTCGCTCATCCCGCTTTGGTATTCCCGCGGAGTTTGTTTACATTTCGCGGGCAGGAATTTTAAAAATCTAACCTATAACCATAATACGTACATTTCATCTCTCTGTAATGTGGGTTTGGACATTAGAAAAAAAAAAGACTGCCGCGTGCATATACATTTTGCTTGCGGTAAATCATTAACCGGAGCAACAGGTGAGAAAAACAGAAGCTTATGCTTGCCCCATTATTCACGGAAAGAAGGAAATTCCTCGGAGGTTGACGTTTACCTTCGCGATAAATTAACTTTTACAAGAAGCATTTAGCCGAGTTATTCCCTCGGCGCCTATATATTAATCATATTTAAAGCTTTTAAGTGCAGTTTCGCAAGAGAAGCAGCGACGTAACGCGCCGCAGGTGTAGAACACTTAGGAGGGCCCCCTGCGCACATGCAGGTGCGCTCGTCGTTTAATAGCGACAGTTAGACTCGAATTTTCGCGCGCCTCATCCTCTCTCCCGAGTCCCGTCGGCGTGAATTATCGATGGTAGAAATAAAAGCTGCGGCAGGGTTCGAGAAATCTGCTAAAGGCCGAAATGCTTTCTCGTTTACAGCCTCGTAAATCGGCAGCCGAGGGATTGAATAAACAATGAATAAAAGCTGGACCGGCTTAGGATCCATCGTCCGGCAGTGCAGCTTCGCCGATTAAGTAAGTGTACACTTGTTTTATCTCTGTTTCTCTTTGGCCTTAACGGGATAAGCGCGCGCAGACACGCGTATACGCTTTACGCAAGCCGCGCGAAGGATCGCCGCCTGAAAAATTTTTGCGCCGCGCACTGCACTCGCCGGTGCCGCTGGATAATACAGTTTTTTGCTCGCGCTCCCGCTCGTAAAAGCCGCCGGCGCGCGCGCGGAAAACGCCTGCCAAGCGCAGTAAATACAGCCGGAGAAATTTTCTATTGTTGCAGGTCCGCATATTAAGCGGTGCACGCGCGCGCGGGTTAGGGCACACCACGCGTCCCCCGAATTAAAGGCGGTGCACGTTCGGCGAATAAACTGCCTTTCAAAGGAGTCGTCCGGCTTCCGCAATACGCCTCGCGACGACGATGCTCGCACAATTACAATTCCCCGCTGGCTCTCGGCTCGTCGTAGCTTCTCTTTGTAAAGAAGCTGATGGCGAGAAACTACTCGCTCGCGATGAGGCAACGACTTGATTAAGAACCCCATTTCGGCAGAGGAGGGCATCTGTTTAGCCAAGCGCACCTCGTCCGATAAATTGTCCCGTAGAGACGTCCTGTAGGCTCACTTTCGCAAACCCGTAAAGGGCAGAATGTAGTATAAACGCGCCAAAATCGGTGACTGGAACCTTATCCCGCGCGAAAATCGATTAGCATAAAAATGCCGGAAAAAGGAGGATCGCCGGCGCTGGGGATTTTAAAGCAGGCATTTCGAAAGGTCTAAGCGGGCCATCCCCGGCGTATCAGCTTTCGCCGCGCGAGAGCGTCATTCGCGTAACCGGATACTCGAAATACATCGAACTTGAGCAACTCTCACGCACTCGCAAAAGTACAGTGTTTAAAGGCTAAGCCGGGGCATCTATCTCGCGGGGAGGGGGAGAAAGAGACGGACAGCTCTATAATTGCCGGCTCCATCGAAATCTCCGGAGGTAATTGAGCGTCGAGGCAAGAAAGCCTCTCTCTCTTGCGCTGCCTAAGCTGCAAATCTTCGAAAAGTGCAGGACGACGAGTCGGGCTTTTGTGTGCGGTCGCAGAGTGCCGAGTCGAGCATCCTTCGTCGTTTTCCCTCTTTATACGCACTGGTTTTACGTCGCGTCAATTGGCCGCGCGCGCGGTTCGCTTTTATTGCCCGTCCGAGCGACGATTCGCACCTCGTCGGTTAAGAGGCCTCTCGACTGTAGACCGCGCGCGCGCGAGTGAAAATTGTTGCAGTCTAGTTGAGTCGTTCATCGCGCGCTCTAAAAATGCCGTAAAGCGTGTACGCAGCGGCGGCGGAATCTCGGCGAGCGCGAATATAACGGACGGGGGCCCCGGTTGCGGTGAAAGTTTCTTCCTACATAATCAGCGGGGCCGCGCGCGCTTTTATTCAAATAATTTCTTCATCTATTTACATTGATACACTTTTACTTTCCTCCTCTCGACGGCGGGCTGCGACGGGGGCATAAATTAGCGCGCCGAGAGCCGTTTGAAAAGCCGCGCGCCCGCCCGGGAGAGTAACGACCTTGTCGCCGCGCGCCGCGACCCCGCGAGATGTCCTGCGCTTTCTCGGCGGGGGCAATTAGAGCGGCTTAATTGTGGCAACTTCGGAGGCTTGCCTATTCACGCTCCTTTTCTCCCCCACCCCCCCGCCGCCGTCTCTCTGGCTTACAAAATCGACGCAATTTCGTAAATTGCCCCGCGCCGTTTCGAGAGATCCTCGCAAGGACTGGCTTCTTTTATTAGGCTCCGCTTTGTTTCGCGCCGCCTTTTTTTTCGAAGACGACGAAGATGGAAGGGAAGGCGAAGCACGGCGATTTTCGGAACGCGGACGATAATTGTTTCACCTGCTATATATATCAGACGCGTTACTAAACCTCGGCTATATAAATGATTTCGTTTTTTTTTCTTTTTTTTTTAGAGGCGATAGAACGAGGTCAGCTGTTGGGTACAAAAAATTCGAGGTTTGCTTAATGGGAGCTCCATAATATGTTACAATAAAAAATAATCGTCAGTTGCGTTGGGGCTTGACAAACATTTTCGGCGCTCGCAAAAATTTGCTCCTTTTATGAATAAAATATAATGAAGTGGCGTTACGGTTTTTATATTCCATTACGCCAAGTCCGCGCTCCAGTTTTGAAATTGCTCCTGGTGTTTCTTGTTTAGAAAAACGGCGCTTTCGGTGCAACTTGTAAATAAAATTAGTCTTTTTATGCTTTAGGCTCGTTAAGTGAAATTATCTCGTTGCACAATTCAATCGGACGATCGATCGTCTGGACTGTAAACTGCTGATACATTTATAAGATAGCTGACGTCGGGGGGTCGTATGATTTGGCCGAATCTTTCAGAGCCTTTCTGATACCTACAACTGATTGTAATGAGTTGCTATTATTATGTAAGTGAAGCGTCATTTAGCAACGCTCTTCAATTTATTAACGTGACCCCGCGTGAACTTTACTTTTCAAAAGTTTCCTTGTAAATTTTTTCAAGATAAATTATTATTTATGCGTCGGCGACGTTAATTTGATGATTTTAAGCATCGAGCAATTAAAGTCCAGCGTAATGAGCTTCTTAATAAAATAAGACACTGAACGGTTTCTTAATTATCTGAAAAGAAACCCGAGAAGCAAACAACAAAACGCGCGTATAAACTTTCACGATGAAAAATAACTCCATCGTTGAATTTGAGCAACTTCCTTAGCGGCCGAAAAGTGCAGCTTTAACGGGCGATCGTTTATTTTGGAGTCGAGTATTCCCTCTCGGAGAGACGTAAAAAAGAAGTACAGGTCGAAAGTATGGACATACGAGTTCGCCGGAATGCGGAATGATTGGACGCGCGAGCGCGTCTTAAATTTCATTTTTCCCGCACAGCAGGACTTTCGCCCCGCTTTGCGAATTCGTCTTTTTCGCGGCTCGATTATAATAAGACGTCACTTGACGCGAACGATTTCGCTTTTGCAGCTCGACTTTTCATGGAAAATTAATGAAAATTCGCTCCGTTAGAATTTACGCAGACTAGTTGGATTTGGTTATTCAAATTCGAGCGATACATCAGGATAGCTGGCAGTTGAGAAATTGCCGTCGAGGATCATCTTTATGTATAGAGGCGCGACCTTAGCAGCGAAATCCCGACGTCTCTATAAGCGAGAAAAAAAATGGTCTGCCTGCCTCCGGAATCGAGAGCGGAGGAAATTTACGCAATAAAAGGAGTGATTTAGTTTCGCCGGCGACTCGGAGCTCTCTCACCGACGACAATGGAAAATAATTTTCCGCATCGACAAAAGGCGGCAGGGTCGCGCGTCGAGATTCACGACTGGGACGTAAATTTGCGCGCGATAGTTTTTACGATTTCGAAAATTTGCAAGCTGCGCGCGCGGCGCTGCCTTTTCCAGAACGTAAACTCCGCTCTCGGCGCGCATTGCGAAACGAGGCAATAACCACCGCGGCACGTGAGAATCCTCAGCTGCGCGGCTGCTCTCCTTAATCCTCAGTTAGCCCGACTGGCCGCCGCTTATCTAATCGTCGATAAAAACTACTCGCGGGCTTTAATCGCCGCCAGTGAAAGTGTTATTAATATTTTTCCGAGAGAGTTTGCGAAATTTTCAATTAACCCGCGGCTGGCTCTTCTCCCCGAGTAATAACAGAGAGCCGCAGTGTAACGAGTCGGAATCGGCGAACCGAAAGCAGGACTACCGTGTGCGCGGCTCTAATCGAAGAAAGTGCGCTTGACCTTTGGGAAAAATTCGCCGGTCTTCGGCCGCGGATTTCTCCTCGGGGAGATGCTGCTCTCTCGCCAAACTCCCTCGTCCTTGATTTCTCGCTTCCCGCGCGGGCAGGCGGAAAAAAAAGAAGCTCCACGCACAACCGGCGCGCAGCTGCAGCTGCACATCAGCAAAGAGAGAGAGAGAGAATTTCGAGCGCAGGGCCGCTCGCGGGTGAAAGTCAAACTAATTACGGGCCCATAAGAGCTCTCTTGCAAAACGTTGCCGAGAGGCCGAGTTTGCCTACGCGCCGCCGCGCGTTCCGGAACTGGATTACGCGAGCATCCGAAGATGCTCTATACCTGGCAGGAGGCTCGCATGGCGCAAGTGCCGTGCGCGGGCCGCGTGCGCGCGCATGAAGTAACTGTAGCGCGGGCATGGGAAAACGCGGCCCGTCTGCACGGGCCCAGACGGCTTGCTCTCTTAACGAGCGACTTTATTATCGAGCCTTTTCCAGCGACTCGCGAGGACGTCGCTGCAGAGGCTACTCCTTCGAGCTCTCCGCTCTCGATGGTTAACGCGCAATTAAACGGGGCCCGATGCGATGCTTTCAATAAAGACGGCGAGCGTGGCGCAACCGGGCCGCTCTGTCGTACGGCCGCGCGATGTGAAATAAACTGCCTGAGAAAGGCACGGGGCTTCTTTGTGCCGCCGGGCTCTCTCTCTCTCTCTCTCTCTCTCTGAAAAACGAACGGGTGCATCGGGAAAATCTGAGTTTTCCACTCTGCAATCCGCGGCCGCTATTGTCTCTTGCCGAGATATTAAGTGCGCCGCGCGATCTCGGCGTATTGCGATGCGAAATCTATTTTGCACCGCGAATTTTCTCATCCGCGAGCTCTTTGCACCGGATCTCCTCTACAAATCATTCATCGCGCGCCGGCCGGCTGGAAAGAACATCGCGTAATTTGCTTCGCCGGCACACACACATACACACACACGCATGCGGCGCTCGCTTATGTTATGAATTGCAATTTATAGTCTTGTATAATCTGTGAAAAAAAAAGGAAATGTTATAAGCGTCAATTAATCTGGAGTTATGCAATTGTATCGCGAAAGCTTTAATTAGATAAAAATATTTATCCCGTTTATTTTCCATTTACGTATGGGCACGTGCCTCGATTGAAATGTTACAAAGTTGCCGGCATTATCATGCAAATTGAGCCAATTTCAAGCTGTGCCCAAGTTCTGTCAATCGAGCTTTGTTTCGAGCGCCTATCTAAATCCCGCTCCTCGTCGTCCCGAGCGGCTTTTCTCTTTCTCCTTAAATTTTTTTCAAAACTGTAATTACCGACTCGGGTGCTCTCGTTGCGCAAGACTGAAAAGGCTAATTCCGCAAAAGTACCGAAGAATAAAGGCCTGGAAACAAAGCGGCCCGAGGGCAGCGAAAATCGTCAGGACGCTCGCCGGGAGAAAACCGATTCGGAGAGCTTCTAGGACGAACAAAGCCGATGGGATTCGGCGTAATTGACGAAAGTTTGAAAAAAAGCCCCTCGAACACCAGCTCGCCGCTTGAATAATATACTTTAGCCGAGCTGTAAAAGTAAAGTACAAGGCGGAGCCGAGCAGTCGATCGGTCACGTTCGCCAGTTCATCAATTTTGCACGTGAAACCGTTATAGCCGCGCTTTTACTTCCTCTACATTATTTTGAACTCTCGCATATTGCATCAAAGTCGGACTAGATTGCCGTGTACTCCGGCAACCTCGATATATTGTAAATTAGCTTCGGACGTTCATTAGGATGAACTTTTTACCGTCCGGACGCGTTTACGCGGTTCGATGAAAAAAAAAATAATAATAAAATAATTGAGTTTTTGCTCGATTTAATCGGATACGGATAAAATGTAAAGGAATGATGCGAGTGTCATTAATCTCCTTTCGACACCTCGATTTAAGTCGGTATTATAGCTTCGGCTACCGGGCTATATTGAATTATGTATAAAAATGTATCTTGATACGCTTCGCGCCGGATTTATGCCACAATACGCAATAAATTTCGTCGGGAGGAAGCCGACTAAATCGTTGGATCGGGCTTGGTAATTTATTTATGCAAAAATGAGTAATGAAGAAGGCGAAGTTGCTTTTATGTAATTAAATTTACTGTTTTTCATTACATAACGAGGTAGTTTTCACGCCGCGGTACACATTTTTGATGCACACATCATGCTTAATCGATATAAATTTCCTCCTTGCCCAGCGCGCAGGCTTGGCTTGTTATATATTTTTAGATTCAAATATTCTATAACAAATGGTTAATTGCGCGATTGCGCACGCAGTGATTTGCAATTTTTATTCGACAGTCCAATTATAAATAACTTTCAATGAACGAAATGAGCCCGGAACGAAAGCACGCAGAATAAGTTAGTCTGTGCAGGACACAGGCTTAATCGACAGATTGCGATTTGGGGAGCTGCTTTCGAAGGGTCGGATAGGCGTAGCTGAGCTGCTGCTTGCGCATCTCGAACTCGGACTGGAGAGATCTCAATCTCGCGGCGGCCCTCGCGGCCGTCTCCTTATCGTTGAGGATCGCGTCGACGTCCTCCTGCTTGACCTGCATCTTCTTGATCAGCGCCTCCGGTATGTTAAACTTGGCCAGCAGATCCTTGGCGGTCTCGAGGATCTGCTGCTTCGGGTCCTGAGTCGTAGCGATCGGCTCGACTACCTGGACCTCTTCCGGCTCGGCGATTTTCTCTCGGACCTCAGCAGCCTCGAGCGTCGAATCGACCTCCTCTCCCTCTTGGGACATTTTTCGCTGATAGGTATCGGGACTCGAGGATTCCGGAGCGGGGGAGGTGGAGGAGATGGGCTGGGGACTCTGAACCCAGGCCTTCGTGCGAGAGAATTCCGTGCCGACCGGCGTCGCTGGGCCGCTTTTCTTGACTGTTGTGGAGGGCTCTGCAACTAGATAATCTGTGTTTATTCACTTAGGTAATCGAAACGGGAGCTTAATCTTTGGGGTTTATTGTCCGAGAAGGCAATTCCGTCTATCGAAATTGTTTCTCTCAATCATTAGATGTATATAAAGATAATTTTTATTGCGCATCAATTTATACGAAATATAATGAAGGAAGCACCTTTCCCAGGATAAATAACGTATAAGCGCTTTCTCGAATGAAAATTAATCCCTGATTTACAAAGAGAATAAAATCCGATCGAACGTTTTCACGTTCCAGAGGCGAGCATCCTTCAATTTCACTTTTACGGAATGTTTGCTTTCATCTTTTTTCGCGCGAGCGCGATCCGCGAGCGGCTCCGTAAGAGCCGGCGAGAGCAATTAATTACGCATGAAAGGAGTGCGCTCCGCCGGCCAACGAAAGGGAAGGTAAATAAAGCTGGCTTCCTGCTCGCGCGAGGAGAGCCTATGAAGAAAAAGCATTCCGACTCACCGGACGCCGCCGTCGAGGACTGGCTGCTCGGCACTTCCTCGAAGCTCTTCTCCGCGGCCTGGTAGATCGGACGATTCTGCTGTGGCTGCTCCGGTACGACCACCGCCACGTAAGAGCCTTGCGTTTCCGGCAGGTAAATCGTCAGGGGCTCATCGTCTTGGTTTTTCTCCTCGGTCGCGGCGCTGCCGCCTAGGCCGAGGTACGAGAGGATTCCCCCGGTGTTGTTGGTCGACGCGACCGGCGCGGTCTCGTTGCCGACCGCCGCGGGAGCGCCCCAAATTTTCGACCAGAGCAGCCTCAAGAATCCGGGCTTCTCCTCCTCCTCCGTCCTCATCGCGTCGGCGATCTCGTCCGTTGCCTCGTCCAGCGAGTTATCGCCGGGGCTTAGATACAAGGGCAGAATGTAGGCCAGAGTGCTCAGATCGTCGAGGAAGCTGGCCTCGGGCAGAGGCGTCGTCTCCGGCGTCTCCGGCGTCTCCGTCGTCGAGACGACC
The DNA here is from genome assembly GCA_900474385.1 of Ormyrus pomaceus. NCBI lineage: Eukaryota > Metazoa > Arthropoda > Insecta > Hymenoptera > Ormyridae > Ormyrus > Ormyrus pomaceus. The sequence goes on from UCOM01000957.1 coordinate 46,394, forward strand.
CTCGCGTCCAGCTGCTGGCTCCCGACGATCTCCGTCTGCACGTGAACCGGCTTCAAGTCGAGGCCCTGATACTTGTGGATCTTCCAGAGGGGATGGCTGCTCAGGTCGAAGCTCTTGTCGAGGCCCGCCTGCTCCAGCATCTTGCTGTGCTCGGGGCTGAGCACCGATTCCGTGCTCGTTCCCCAGGTGAACGGCCAGATGCTGCGGGGAGCCCGACGGCCGCCCGACGGCACTGCCTGGACGAGCGCCAAGCTCGCTAACGACAGGCACATTACCTGCAAAGCGTTGTTTTTTTTTATCTCGGTTAATGTGACTCGATTGTCTTTTTCTTTTTCGCTCGATTGCGACGGAGAGCACTTATTATTATCGGGTGTTGCGCGGCCAATTTTTAGGAAGCAGTCTAATGAATTTGTTGTGCAAGTTAAAAACTGGGGCACATCGCTAAATGAAGAAATGAAAATAGTTTTAAAAGCGCTCGGGAGAGGAGTAAAAAAAGGAGCCGCCGCGAGGTTTAATTATCAAGAGCGCCCCCTTTCGTCTCTCCTTTTTCGGAGCAATCCAGCTGCTTTCGAGATCCATTTCGAGATGTTCATTTGCATAAAGCGAGACCTAATTATTGTTACATTAGCCAGAGAACATCAAGGCAGACGTGACGCTCCGAAAGTGATTTGCCGTTCTCTTCGAGTCGCGCTCAAAATATTTGGCAATACTTTGCCGAATTGCAATTTTACGACGCGAATTTTCTTCACTCGCGCGAAAAAATTATTGCGCCGCGCGCCTAAATAATTTCTTCTCTCGCAATCGACGTAATTCCGAACACCCGATAAATGCCCCCTAATGATTTCGCCGGGCAGTCATGTTTTATTATTTATAATAATAGGCAGAAATGAGCGATGAGTTTTCATCGGAAAGCCCCGCACTTTTTCTTTTCGAAATGTTTTATTATAAAGGCCATTATGCTTGAATTTTTCGAGCCTACTTCGCACGAACTGATTTTGCGCGCGAAATTCATTTGTAGGTCGCTCATTAATAATGCATGAAATTTTCTCATTCCGCGTCGAAAGAGGCATGAAATACAAGTTAACACTTAATTGACCGGTCCTCGGGTAACGTGAAATTTGAGCGGCAAAAAATGTTCTATAAATTTCGAATGCCCAAAGCGACCGGAGGAAAGGTATCCGTAAAACTCTCACAACAAGCAACAAACACGACATTACTCACATATTTCAACATTTTCAGCGGGGTTTTCGTTGAGTGGCAAACTTGAAGGAAACTGCCTTCCTGACTGGCAAAACTGCACTGATGCACCCATTTCAAGGTCCGTCCTTAAATAGGCGGGTTTTCGGTAAGGGAAGCCGTTACCTGCCGATTTCCAACGAAAATTCCTACCCGCCGTTAGACCTGTGCAATTAACTTATCGGAGAATCCCCCGGAGAAAAGCCGAGAATTTTCACTTTCCCACAAGCTGAGTCAGATATCTAATACACCTTCGAGGAATGCGGCGTAACTGTCATATTTTAGACGCAAACCACGCCGAGCTGCTTGCGTCCTGAGATAATCGATCCTTCGGTTACATAAAAGCCAGGCTGATCGAATAAATTTAATGCGGAAAAGCATCGCTCCTCATCTCCGCGAAGAAATAAACGGCACGCGAAGGTGGTCCATAAATTAAAGCTGCCCGCAAGAGACCGCCGAAACGAGACAACTTACACGATCACCTGCTTCCAGCCAGCAGGTAGAATTGTCAGACTACTTTATTTCTCGGAAATTGCCGCGAATGCCTTTATACAACATTTTAGTACAAATTGCCGACAAGCCCCGCTTCTCGGCGATCCCGCGAAAATTGGCGCAATTTGCTTTTTAATCGCGGCTAAATTATGTTAATAATCAAAGTTTCTAAAAGAATAAGGCAATAAATCCTATTGAAATAACTGTCGCAACTCTACGAATTGAATAGATAACCGAGCGTCTAAGGTCCCTGAGTTATTTCCATCATTGTGAACCCGCGACGTTACATCGCGGCCCAAGGCAATAAAGAACGATTTCACGAAACTCCTTAAACGCGATTCGCGCGACGGTCAAGTTCAGCTCGAACGTCACGCCGCACACTTGTCAAATAAATCGAAAGTCCCAAAGCGCCGCGAATAAGAGGATTTCACTCTTTCATCGGATTCCATTAGCGAAGACATTATTTCCCCCTTTATCGCGGCCATCAATCAAGAGAACGTGTCTGCTTTGAATATCAATTAATTAAGGACGCTTCGGGAGAACGGAAATATTTTTAGTGCAACTCGCAAGGAAAATGTTTTTTTTTTTTTCTTTTACTTTTTAATCGGCTTGACCGAATTTAGAGTATGACTTGCGATCGGATTATAATTTTAGCGCTAATTGATGGATTAATCATGCCGGTTTAAAGCCATCTGATAAATAATGTATTTCCATTATATTTATGTCACTATTTGTATTCTTTATTAGAAAGTTTGCTTTAAAATACAATGCCGTGAATCACGCTGAACTTTTATGGCGCATTCACACTTATTTACAAATATGATTTTTCTTTCAGTGCCGCGTCTTTTACTAAATTTAGTGTTCATTAAATATACTCATTTACATGCAAATTCTAATTTTTATTCTAGTGATATTTAAGCAATACTTTGCTGCAAGCAGAGTGAACAATTTTCTCCTAATTTTACTCGAAATTATATAAGTTTTTACTTGTACAGTTGCCATTACCGAATGACTCGTGCTTTTCCTTATATATATCATTTTACAAAGATAGTTTTCCATTTCCCTTATCACACGCACCGTTATACACTCCAAAAATCATTTAAAGCTCATTTTATCGATATTAAAAAGAAATTCATTAATCATTTTCTATAAATACTTTACTCACATATCGTTCCTGCAGATGTCAAGGCAAAAAGGAGGATTAGCGATTATTAATAAAACAAATTTCTGCGAATTCAACTTGACCGCTGCTGATAATACTTGTTCTTTCGCAGCTGCGGTTTATCATCTGAAAGTTTGAAAGTAAGCAGCTTTTTGACTGGTACCCAGGCGGCAGTCCTTAACAAGCGTCGGTAATATCAACCGAGCGGCATGCAAACCGATCCCAACACTGCTCGTTGAGTAATCAAGCACTCCTTTCGCTACAAGCTGCATTTCTTAGAGAAAGAGGACGCCACTTTCCTTTGTTTATGCCCGATTTATTAATCTATTCCGATTCTTTTTAAATTATAAAAGTGTAAAGATTCTTTTACTTCTAGAAAAAACGTTATTTCTTTATTATAAAGTAACCTGCAGAATCGTAACGCAATAAATATATCATAACTGACTGTTGTTTGTTCTACGCTGTTTAAAAACATCATTAAAAAACAAGCTGTCTATGATTATTAATTGAAGATTAAAAAATTTGCTACCCATCTGGAGAAATATAAAAAAACCGCACAGAAAAAAGCCATTCGAGTTTTGACACAATGTATTCGCAAAGCAGTCGCCCGCACCGTCGAAAGGTTTTACGAGCGTCATGCATAAATATCGTTCAATTTGCAATAAAATAGCCGTACCGCAGTTAAAAAAAAAACCCTTAATACTCGGGGCAAAAGAAAGGAAATGCACGAAACGGCCGTTTTAATCGTGAGAGCGACCCAGTTCCCCGCGCAAAAAGCGCGCAGCCTTTGTCGAATGACTCAGGTGTCCGTTCGGCGCGGTGCTAATGAACTAGATCGAACGTTCCGCCGAGGAGAAAGATCGAGGCAGTGACATAATACCACGACGTTGCGCCTTCTCCTCTCCTCCGACGCGTCCGTTTCCGGTCCGGCGTTGACTCCGCGAAAATATATGGAAATACAATGTGAAGTAACTCTCCGCGAGAGTTCGAGAAAAATATAATGGGCGAGCTGCGAACTGCCTGAGAAGTAGGCGAGCATACTTTTTGCGGGCATTAACTTTTTGCCCGATAAGTAGATGTAAGATATGGGCTTTGCGGATGATGAAGCCTATAATTATGCGTAACTTGGTTAAATATGTTTACATTAAATTTTGTTAATGATGCATTATGTCTGCGAGTATGCCGGGCCGAACGTAACGTAACTTTCGGAAAAGTGCAGCCTTTGGAAATGTTCGTCTACGCTCGGCTAAATTCACTTGTTGAGTGCGAAGGCTTTTTTCAGAGAGGCTTAGGATCAGGTGTAACGCGCCGAGTTTATTGAGAACTTGCGACAACGGGGTTTTGGAAACTTTTCAGTCTGCTAACGGCTTCACGCTTTAAGGCTTTTTATGTACATACGGTAACTTTTCTCAAAGTTATGATGATTCATGAAACTATATACAAAGAGAAATGTCAATAAAATTTTTGCTTTATTCGAGAAAGTACATTACTTTCTCCCAAGCGGCTTCCTCATGATTTTTCTTTGTATTTCTCGGCGCTTAATGTAATTATGCTATAACTGAATAAATTTTTCTATAATTTTATAAGTTTTTATGGCGGCTAAAGTGAAGGATTTCAGCTCACTAAAACTGAACATAACACATTACGCTATAATATACACAGTATAAAAATAAACGTTCGAATTTTTTATCTTGCGCAAAACACGAGTCTTTAAATATCAGAAATCTTATTTAAGAATTCTCATTATTTAAAAAAGTTTATGATTATCTTCAGTCTGTTGTTAAAAAATCTATAAATATTGATAGAGTTTAATTGTAGTAAAGATTTATACGCTCTTAAAATTTTTGTAAATAAGATAAATCTTCTTTCTTACGTGTTAAGAAGTTTTTTAGAAAAATGTTTAAATATAGACACCAATTGGATATTTTGCCTGAAACTAAAATGCTTCCAAGCTGCTTTTTTATTTTATCCTTTGTCCTTCTCAAGGTATTGAAATGTTGGGCTTCGTAAAATCATTTCAACAACTCGAAACATTTTCAAAATACAAATGGTATTTTTGACATCTGAATATATCCATTGATTGACAAGAGAAACTTGCAATTGCGAGTTTACATGTAGGAAAATAATTAATTGAAATATATATTTAATTTATTATATAATCCAAATAGGATTCCGCTTTGATTATCACAGAAGGCCTATTTCGAGAGCCTCAATTATTATAAAACCGAAACTGTAATGATTCTTTTAATGAGTTTTTTTTCCTTTCCCAAGCCTGTAATCGCAGTATCATCTCTATTAACAAGTCCGTTAGAAGGTAAACCAGCGTGACGTAACAAAGGAAGGTTCGAAAGGGCCCGAGACTCGCATACAAAAAAGCAATCGAAGGAAGACACCGTGACCAAAAAAAAAAAAAAAAAAAAGCCGCCGGCGCGAAGAAAAAAAAAGGGAGTCTCGTTGCATAAGAAGAAGAGAGACGTCATCATCACCGCCGGGTGATATTAGACGGCTATCTGGCGAAGCGCTCAACTCCCCGAATTTTTCCCGCCACCTTATATACATCCGCGCGCAGTGATTACGTCAGGCGGCGAGCAGAGCCCGAAGTAGGTGACCGGCTAAGCAGATAGCGAGCGACGCTACCGGGTGAAAGCAAGGGTCACTCCAAAGGCCACGCAACTTCGCTCCTCTCTATTTATACGCGTACGTATACGAGGCTCCTCTCTCCTTCCTTGCTCTCGAGCTCCTTTATCGCCTCGTCTCTCTGCTTTGACGACCTTGTCGACTGTGTGCTTCGTTTCCTCTGTTTTTCGACGGGGATCCTCGTAAAGGTCGGAGGGGGCTTAGTCGAAGTCCGCTCCGTCAGAACGAAAGCGGAACGTTAGAATTTCGTTTTCCAGTTATATATATGGATGCGCGACTTTCACTTATTTAAATTAAAGTAATCTTAATTATAGTCAAAGCGGCCGGCGGGCCTGGCCGAGTGCAGGAAAACAAACAGCTATTAAAAAATTTATTGGTCACTTAAAAATCAGCGCGAGCGCGAGTAAAAGTTCCTTGACTTTGCATCGCGGAAAAAGTCAGCGGCGCAGACAGAGAAAGTAACGGAAAATTTTAATATCAATGAATACAGGGAATTTTCTCACACCCCGCACGAGAGCCGCGCTCCAGAACTTTCTATGCGCTTTGTATCAGAAAAAAATGACACTTTTACAAGTCTCTTAAAGGCTGCCGGCAGCCTTCGATTCTCCGACTCCTCTCTAATTTACATATACATCTTTCACCGGACGATATCCGCGGGGATCGAACAAGCCGCCATTTGCCTAAAAGCGGAAAGCGCGTAAACGATGCGCCTTCTTTCCAAGTAGGAAGCGGCGACATCGGCATTCCCGATGCCCCTTCAAAATTGCCGGCCGCTTTCTCGAGCGGGACTTTATTTGGCGACGAGCGCGGCACGCATCTACTGGCGGATCTGTTCAATCATGTAATAACGTCTTTGCTTTATAACGATCTGATTAGCCGTAATATGTGGCTCGGCTAATCAAGACGTCTTGCACTTATTGCCTGGTAATTCAGAATTACTGGGGCCGACCCCTTTTTTAACGATTCAATTTCAATAATGATAGTAACAATAAAAATGACACGCGTTCAGCGCAATTTATGTAAATCGGGCTGTCGTTAGCCCCGCGCTGTTTATATCAGCAAGGTGAAAAATGTCTTCTCGATTGGGATCTGTCGCCTGAGTAATTACGGAAGTTGACAGCGAGCAATGCGATCGGCCGCGCAGATATCGACGAGCGGTCGAAAATAATTTTTCTCAACCGAGCTGCTCACTTTCCATTCTTATCCGGGCCGTAAATCGCCGGCTCTCGTGTACATCCTCTTCATAACCCCGCGAATCGAAGCGAAAAAAAAGGCCGCGGCCGATCGAACGAAGGAGGACACAAGCGGAGAGTGACCTTTCGAGCTCTGCTTCTCCTTTTTTTTTCTTTTCGGCGAGCGTCTCGAGCGTGTCGCGTCGCTCCGAAAAAGCGGCTAATAAAGTTTGTGTGAAAGTTGCCTCGTGGCTGCTTTCGGCTCTCTCGGAGGCATCTTCTCTCCCCGCGAGAGATGTATACATATAGATGTAGGATGTATAGGAGCCGGGCACGATCGTGCCAAGAAAATCGCTTTCGCTGCACCTCCTGGCGATGACCAACGATGCCCCAAGGCGGCTCGATAAATTATAAAAGGCTACTTTCCATTGTGACTTTCCACGTAAGGCAGATCATCGCCTCCTCCTCGGCGGATAGCGGCGCGACTTTATGTCTTTTCCCTTCCCTTGTACACCGAGCTGCTCTCTGCCTCCTTGACGATCGTCGCGCGCGCAAATAGCAGAAAAAGACACTCTAAACACTTTCCCCGACGCCGTAAGCATTATTATTATTATCATCATTGCGCCTGGTTACGTAAAGCTTTTTCCATTTTTCTCCTCTCCCCGGCGGCGCGCGCGGGCCTCCGCGGAAAATTGCGTTCGAGGGAACATGTCGAAAAACGAGGAAGTCATTACACAGCGACGACGCAATTGCGTTTGAAAATTGAAAGGACAATTAGAGAGGGAGAGAGAGAGGCGCGCGAGTCATCCTCTCGAAAGCAGCGCGGGAGAAAGAAGAAATTGCCGGTGAAGAGGCTCCCCCTTATCGATTTTCACCTCGTGATTTACGCCTCGACCGGGGCATCAGTGAAAGTATCCGATTCTCGGAAGCTTCTCGACAAGCGCTCTTTTTTCCGTTTTTTTTTTCTTTTCTTTTTTTATTCTTTCGATAAATACCGCGGTCTTTTTTTTCCCAGGATTCATCCTTAGAAACTTCCGATCGAAAGTTGTGCAAGTCACGAGAGATTCGAAAACGTGAGGCGAATCCGGCGGTCGAATGTTTTTCCCGCGAGAGCCGAGAAATCGATAATCAATGCTACGTGTATACACGCATGTCTCCGCGGCAGAAACCCGGAAGAATCTCGCGCGCGCTCGCCGTTGCGCAACGCGACGGGATGAGGTTGGGGAGGTGCGAGTGTACGCAAGTAAATAGTCAGATAGTTTTTTTTTTTTTTCTGTTTATGTAAAAAAATACATAAAAAAGCTTTATTTCGCCACCGTTTTCTTGCAAAAAAATAGGTATAAAAAAGGTTGGTCCGACCTGGGACAGACTCGCCCAATGTCCTGGCGAGTCCCCAGGTCGGCGCTTGACGCAAACTCCTCGCTTTGCTCTCTTTTGGGCCGCCTGACTCGCGGCCCCGTTGATTCGCTCGCATTAATATAATACAGTCGCAGAAGGCCAGTGGGTCCACCAAAGTCGCTCGTGAATCCTGGCTCGTTGTGATATCCTCCTCCTCGTCGTCTTCTTCAACTCGAAGGCATCGAAAAAACTCTATCTTACAGAAACGGACTATCTCGCCTCTTGGCTCGGGAGTGTGTGTGCTGTGTGTCATGACGGCTGTTGCGGCCTGTGTGTGTCTGTGTGGTGCTGTGGAGAAGCCGGGAGGAAATAGCTGTTGTTGTTGTTGTTGTTGACAATTGACTAGTAGGGGCCGGAGCCTCCCGGGGGTCCGTAGTTCGAGCTTGGGCCGGTGGAGCCGCCGCCGGATGAGCCTCCGCCGATTCCTCCGCCGATTCCGCCGATTCCGCCGCCGCCTCCCTCCTTCTGCAAATTTACAAAGGCCCGTTAGACTTACCCACGAAGACGCACCTCGAATGACAATGATCTTTAACCGGGATCGATTCTCACCTGGGTCTTGTATTTGATGAAGTAGACCTCAGGCTTGCTGGGCTGAGTGGGAGCGACGGTGGGCAGGCTGAATTCAGGAGCCTCCTCGGGCTTCTTGACCAGCACGTAGATGAGGGTCTTCTGCTCGTCCTGGGCGGGCAGAGCGGGGATGACGGGGGCGGTGG
>UCOM01000958.1:0-55178 GCA_900474385.1 Ormyrus pomaceus
TTGCAAACTTCACACGAGTGGAATAGCTTCCCGCACCTGTTGCACACGATATTTTTTCTAACAAATGCACGAAAATGGTACTTTCGAGTGCTTATTGCATTAAAAGTGAAAAAAGTAAAAAAAAAAAACAAAAAAACAAAAAACTAAAAAAGTCGTAAAAAAGCCGTGCGGGAATGTGAACACTTTCCCGCACACGTGAGAGATTATGCGTTTCCCTCACAGAAAATAAGCACGAGAATGTAGCATTTTCGTGCATGTGTTAGAAAAAATAATTCTCAGTGAACGATCAAACATTAAAATTTCTAAACAATTTTTTTGATATAGTGTGCGCATAATTTGATTTTACGCACAGTAAAAAAAAAAAATATTAAATAATCTTATTTTACGCACTTGTTGCATAAATTACTATATCAAACAAATTTCACGATGCATATGAAACTATTACCTGATACATTTAAAAAAAATAGTAATAAAACATAGAGCAGTACCTGGATTCAGATTGGTTAATTTGGCACAATCCATTAGATGCTGCTTAACAACTTCGGGATCCTATGTAAAATATCGTAATTGTAACATGATTTTTTAATTTGTTAGACGAAGCAGGAAGTTATTCATAACTCGAAATAAGCTACAATACCAACCGTGTTGATGTCGGCCATTGCGGCCGCGCACAGAGACAAGATGATGAGTAATTTCATAGTGAATTGAGCGAACTTCAACAATCAGTCGAATCAACTTGGACAGTTCTATGTACGACTAGACCTTTTATAGTACTGATTATAAACTGCGTACAAAAACTTTTTTGTGAAGAAAAATAAAAACTACTGCAAGCTCAACTCTGTGATGCGATTAATGATATTATTATTGGGTGATAGGCTTATCTTATTGTGTTTTTTGCTTCAATAAGTCGTGGAAGTCTAACATTTTGCAAACGAAACAAAATTTTTATACAACTGTTTTTGTGTCAATGACAGTGCAAAATCTGGAAAAGTGATGAATATAAATTTCTTTTTATAACAATATTATCGTTATCGAACTCTTTAATATAATGGAAATTTCCTGATACACTCAGCAAACTCGATTTCTATAGAATTTGTTAATAATGTACAAATAATAATACGATTTTCTAACGTTTCTTTATTGGTATGATTCTGATTTCGAACTATTTTAATAGATAGAATTAAAAAGGTATAACAACTGTGAAATTTTTTGCTTTTTTCTTACAATTATAACATTACTATTATTTTTAACGCACAAGTATTACTTCTTTATAAAAACATTCTGCCAATTGGCAAGGGTCGGCTCCTTCTGCGAAAAACAAACAGCATTACATTTTATCACGAAAATTTCCCCATTTCATAATGGAATTTAATTATCCTTACCGAACTCTTTACATTTCTCCATTCCCTCTTCGTACTTTCGCGACATTTCGGCTTTCTCTTCTTCCTTTTTCAGCAAAATCTAATCTTTAACAAGCTTTCCATCTTCGGTCATCTGTTTTACAAAATATAAATAGAGGTGTTAATTTTGTCATTTTTTAAATAATAAGAAAGTTGAAATAAATACGTATACTAACTACTCCTAATTTCTTGTCCATGCAAGCAGTGACACAGGCTTTTTGCCTGTCAGTGAGCTCCTCTTTTGATTATATTGATTGTTATTAAATAAGAACAAATGAATCAATGAAAAATAACAATTTTTTAAAAAATATTTTAAAAACTTACCCGTTTTGAGATCAACCATTTCATTTAAACATTGTTCAAAATATTGAGACACTTCGTCGGTACTAATATCAACCTGCGATAATTTATTAAATTAAATGAATTATTTTTTTAATAATGCAAAGTATGATGATAAAAACTTCTTTAAAACAATTAAAACTACGAAAATTGATTATGATTTCTTACTTTGCCTAAGACAGACACGGCATAGAAACTCAAAATAATTAAAAGTTTCATAGTGGTTCGACTCAGATATCGCTTGAAGCTGAACTGAAGAAGAAACTAAACAGAAATTGCCTTCAATCCTTCTTATACCGATAAAAATTACAAATACCGTTTAAACATTTGTAAATGCAGCGCATTAACGAATAATCCTGGAAAACGTGTAAATCGCTTGTTATTTATTGCTGAAGATGTTTATCGATTTAATGATTTCTATCGGTGTAAATTCTCTTGTATTGTACGAGCTTCTTGATTCCTAATGTTTTTGAATATTCATCGAATCTAAGTACAATTTTTGATTAAAAACTTTAATTTTATAGATTTTAATTTTTAGCTTATAATACCTAAACTAAATTTTCTTTTTTTTTCTTAAAAAGCATTCAGATTTTAACAATTCTTTCAACAATTCCATTCTTTTTATTTATGGGCAACTATAAATTTACATCAAATTTAAATCTTTTCAAAGAAAAGATTTAAAAAATCGACGAATGTAAAGTAGCCGAAACGCAAAACAAAGACAAATCATGAACAACTATTGATTAATTATCAATAATTCATAGAACTTTTGCAGTCAGTATATACGTTTTACTTAAAATCTCTCATAATAAAAGCTTTATGATAAATTCATATTTGAAAGGAGGTCGAGTAACAAAACCATTTATTACTGTACAAAAAATTTATTGTTGTATTTTTAGCATTTCTTGATAGAAACATAGTGCCATTTTACACTCATCATTACTACCTGTAAAGAAAATTTTTTTAACTTGTACATTTATACTTCGCTTTTTTAATCACAAAATTCAATTAATGCAATTTACTTAGGCTTTGACATTCCCTTGCCATGTTCACCATTCTCTTGTATTCCATCGAATTATTTTGTTTTTGTGGAAGATTTTCCAAAACGTCAATATCGTAAGATCCATCTGCTCTCACCTACAAAAAAATGCACGAAAAAAATAATAGTACCTCAATTTATTACAACAAAAAACTTTCTTACAAAACCAAGTTTTTTATTTATACAAGCGTAAAAGCAGCCCGCTTCCTCTGTCAAAACAGGAGTATTATTTCGTAATCGTCCTATGATTACTGCGAAAATATACAAAATTGTTCTCAGGGAAATTGTGCATTTACATCACTTGTTAAAACTTAATGAATTAAAATTTTAAATATTTTACCATTGTCAACTATTATATGTTTTTCAATTCTTAAGTCATTCACACATTTTTTTATATATTTTATTAGCGGCAGACGTATGTCTACTTTTATATGTGGCACATTTGCCTTCGGTGCGCGTCGTCCGAGTTGGCGCACATTGACTTTATTATTTATCATTATTAGTGGGATATCTATTATATTTAGGCTTATTACCTGAAATAACATGAAGTATCTATGACCATAATTAATTAATAACATATTTTTACCTGAAAAATTGTAAATAAAAAAACTAATTGTAATTAAAGAAAGCTTTTAAATAGAAAGAATCAAATTACCGATCGTATAACTCTTTTGAAAATCAGTACAGTGCTTGTCTTTAATTCTGAATATTAAAGTCCGGTCGTAAAACTTTAAATAATCTGAAAAATTAATAAAACTAATCGCTTGCACATTAAGATTCTTAATTGAAAATGAAGTACATAATTACACCGTTTGATATTACGTGTCGAGATGTAGTGCGAAAATAAATGTTTTACTAAAAAGACTCGACTTACTAGTCGCAAAAGGAATGATTAAAATTCGTTTCTCAATTATAATACACTTATCTATCAACTTTAACGTTCATTTGATTAAAACAATTAACTGACGTAAGTTTTTACTGCTTTAAAATGGCTTAGCAGCCAGATTATACTTATACTCGGCGAATAAATTTTCTACCGCTTTGCAATCTCAGAGCGATAAAGCAGCCGGCAGTTTTCTTTGCGTTTAAAAATTAAAAATCGCCCCTTCCCTCGAGGCGGAGACAATCCTCGAATAAGCGGACACCTACTTCCACTTTGGCCTTCCTGCAAACTTCGCCGCCGAAGCTCTCGTCGCCGAAAACGGTCCGTTTAATTCGTTCGAAAATCCCATCCGGCGACCTCCGTTCGGTGTCTCCCAGCGTCTTCCTCCATCCCTCTTTCTCTTCAATCACCAACCGGTGCGACTGAATGGCAAAAAAAACCGAGAGAGAGAGAGAGAGAGAGAGAGAGAGAGAGAGAGAGGAGAGCAATCTCGCGCTGCTTGATTTGATTCTTTGTGGCGGCGGGAGCAATAGCAGATCGAGTCACCCAAAAGACTCTTCCGGATTATCCTGCCTCTCTCTCTCTCTCTCTCTCTCTCTTCAACTGCTAGAGCCATTGAAGGAGAGAGAGAGAGAGGAGGCGAATCTCGCAAATCTCGAGCCGATTGCAATCGCCATTCACGGCATTTGTGCGTGAATCATTATAAAGCCCAGAGCTGGGCGGGTACCCAATTTCCGCTCTCTATTATGGGGTAAGAGAGACTGCTCAACTCGACTCTTTCTTTTCTGGGGGTATATACGCCGCCGGGGACTTTATTGCCGCGGACGAGGAGGGCTGCGCGGGCGCCGGGGACACTTAATTAGGCGAAATTCGCGGGGACGGCGCTTCGATATTTCTGGCGGTTATTATTACGCGCTAAAGGGAGAATGGAGAAAAGTTTTATCCGAGGGAAAAAACGTTTTATGAATTATTGATTTTCCTTCGTGGATGTAGAGTTTGATGGTGTACAATGGCTCTTTGGGACTTGCATTAATAAAAAAAAGTACGCATTTTATAATTTCGTACTTGCTATCGACTTAATTTTGAAACATTTAGGTAAATCAGTTTATAATCACGCGATAGATAAAGAAAATATAAATAATATTCAAAGACTTATATTGAGAAGTTAATTTTTATTCATAAATCGCGCAAGTTTTTTTAAGCCAGTCTTGATACGTGTGACCTACAGTAAATAATTTGAAGTAATCACGTGATGTTCAGTTGTTTATTCTTTGGATTACTAAAATCACTTATAGACAGTTATTTAAATAAAGCAAGTTAATTGTCTTAACTTACTTTTCAAAGGAACAGTTAGAAACTGCGCATATCTATGTATGTATAATTTTACCTTACACAAAAAAAGATATCTTAATTTTCTTACATAAAAGAATGCTTTATTAACTTACATTTCCAGAATTATTGTTAAAATGAAATATTATAATTCCTACAGACACAATATTTTTAATATTAATGGATAGATTATATTAAGTAATAGTTAAATCTATTACTTATCTAAAATTTTACAAAAATAATACAACTTACTGTGGTAACAAAAATTCTGTGTAAGAAAATGGCTCTTTTGTACAAATTGTGTAAATAAAACATAGTAGAAATCAAAACCTAATTATATACTTTTTAATTAACAGATCTGAAATATTGTTTGCTATCTTTTGGATTGGGTTTGATGGTCTTTGAATCTGGTTGCCAGTTTGCTGGGCAAACCTCACCATGCTTTTCAACAAATTGGAAAGCTTTGATGAGCCTTAAAGTTTCCTCTACGCTTCTGCCAACAGGTAAATCATTTACAGTAATTTGCCTCAAAAGTCCATCTTTGTCAATGATAAAAAGTCCTCGGAGAGCAATGCCTTGTTCTTCAATCAAAACATTGTAAGCTGTTGAGATTTTCTTGTTTAAATCACTGAGAAGTGGATAACCCAAATCTCCACCTAAACCACCTTCTTTCCTGGGAGTGTTAATCCAGGCTAAGTGACTAAAGTGAGAGTCAATTGAAACTCCAATTACTTGTGTATTTAAGGCTTCAAACTCCTTTATTTTTTCACTGAAGGCAATGAGTTCAGTTGGACACACAAAAGTACTGAAATATAATTTTTTTGTAGAATCGTTTGATTTCACTACAAGTAGGTTGATTTTTTTTATAAAAACATTAGATACTTACAAATCTAAGGGATAGAAAAATAGGACAATATATTTTCCCTTATAATCACTTAATTTGATATCTTTGAAGTCACCATGAACAACAGCAGTCCCCGCAAAGTCAGGTGCTGGTTTGGAAATTTGCAAATTGGCCAGCAGCCTTGAGCTTGCAGAAAAGAACCGAATGTTTCCATTCAATTGAAGTTTATTTACTTTTGTTACAGTTGTCAAAGCTGGCGTGAAGTTTGTGACCTAAGAAAATTTACATTAGTTGTAATACAAGATTATAATTTATGCTTTTTAAAATATATATTAATAGCCAATTGAAATTTTTATAATAAAGTAGCTACTTAATATTTGAAAAGAAATGCACTTACCAATTTTCTGGCGTGTGGAATTAAATTAACCAATAATCGTGACATTATTATGTAAAAAATAATTGGCAATCACGGTATTTCGCTTGTTGCAAAATGAAAATGCCGGAATGTGTAATTAAGAAGGAGGTTATGTAATTTCAGTATTTAAGGTTATATACGGAATATGCGCGGTCTTGCAAAAATGTAGCGCGAACCAAGTTCAAATGATCACAACTGAGATTTTTTGAACAGATAGTAGCAAAAATAAAATTACAATTAAAAAAAGGAAATCTGATCATTGCACTTCAAATTTTTAAAACTAACATATAATACAAAGACTTTTGCTAACAATAAGTATACAGTTTATTATAAAAGTAAATAATACTTTTTTTTATTGTTACCTAAAGTTGTAGTTTATGCCATTTTCAAATTTTGCACAATGTAATTTCACGCCCACTGAATCAGAAAATATTATTTGCAATATAGGCACAATAGTTTAATAAACCACAATATTTATTTTTAAATATAGTATTTATTGCATAGAAAATGACATTTTTTTCGTTTGGAAATTAAAGAAATTTACTTTTTATAATAGTATGGATTACTATTTTTAATTTAAACATTTAATGCAAGGAAATATTTCAGATGTATAAAATTTATTAACTTTTTATGTAAATTGATTACTTACAACGTTTTATAATTAATAGAGTTTATTTAAATAACAATGTAGTAATCTTGACTTTCAGATCAAAAAAACATGTAAATTTATATAATATATATATTTTTTATAGCAATATTTTTATTTAATGATCTCTCAAACATACTTTTCATCACTTTCAATTCCCGACTCTCTAGCAATCTAATTAGTAGCTTTTATACTTTGCAAGTAATGATTTTCCTTCCATATCAATGTATTTAGATCAATGTATTATCAATGTATCAATAGATTATTACTAATTATGAAGAAGGGAAATTACTCTTGCAAAGTTGACGTATTTACATAACTTATTCACGATTTACTCAAAATTAGAGCGAGGTGCTAAAATCGAACATTGCGCCGTAGCATTACACCAATTTTAATGCATTTATATCCATTCAAGATTTGACTCCTTACTATACATTTTTACATAATTACTAATAATTCTTCATGTCGACTATTACTCTTTTGCGAGAAAAAATTATACATAATTATGTATACAATTTATCACATATTTAATATTTTTATAAATTTATTTGAAAATAATGTTTTAGTAATTTTCGAATAAATTAAAAGCTGCCGCTTCTCATTTTTTCTGCAAATTCAAGTAAAACCATAAACTTTATATACTCAAATATATACATGTACATATGATTTTACTACACTATATATGCTTCTTTATGTAAATATATTAAATTTATATATAATAATACATAATTTTTTCTCAAAATTGCAGTCTTACAAGCCAAATAAAGAAATAAAAAACAAAACAAAAAATAAACGCAATTGGAAGAATCTATTTGGTGGGAACATCTATTTGACTTGCAGCCACAGTAGCCGAATCTTCGTTAACGACGCGCCGATTTTTTTTAATACGTTTCCACTCTCCGTTTGTATAGTTCATTTGGAAATGTGTTTCTACTTGCATCAACACTGTTGATCCGTCAGGTTGCGTGACTTCTTCTACATTTTCTGATAGCATTACCGTCACAATGTTACCTAACTTTGGACAAGGGTTGTCTGCAATTAAAACGGAATTATGTATTAAACAAGTTAGCTTATGTATTAATATTTGTAAAAAGATGTTCTTAAAATCTCACCCCTTGAACCAGCCATAAAACCTAAAATAAGAGCTTTTTCAGGCCTAGTGACTTTATTAGCAGTCCTAAACATTTCTTGAGCCTCCAACATTTGTTCTCTCTGAAAAGAAAAGAAAAATTACATGTAAATTAATTAATAATATTCTTGAATGTTTTTATTAGAGTTAAATTGAAAAAAATTGAACAATATTTACCGTAAGAGATAATCCTTTCCTCGTATTGGCTGTGTTTGCCTGTTGTTGAGTATTTGGTGAAATTCGAATTTGAGTGACAGTTTGTGCTGGCCTGACGGTTTGCACTGTGACGGGTGGCGTTTCAATAGGGGTGATGACAGGTTGCGTCGTTACTATAATTGCAGTCGGCGTGGCAACCGCCAAAGCTAAAAGAAAATTAATAGATTTGTTAAATGTTAAACATTGAATCTTTCAATAATTTAATTCAAAATTTTTTAAATATTGATACATCATCTTTTACATAAAAAATAAATATTGTTGGAAAGCAATAAACATAAAATACAGAAAGAAACATTTAATGGATTATAAAAGTTATTTTAGATAAAAAAAATTGATCATCTCGTAAATTTTGAAGCAGTCTAAATTGAAATTTTAAATTTTAAACAAACTTTACTTGAATGATAAGACGTAAAGAGCAATAAAGCTTCGTCAATAAAGATATGATTCAACAAGTTATAGCAAAACGATAATTTTAAAAGAAGTAATAAAAACACATATTTGCATCGCCTATAGGCCTATAGGCAATGTAAGTTATTGTATACCACACAATAACACAAATAACTTCCATCGAATACTCACCAACTTGTGTATTCGGCGCGACTACAGCAACCGGCACGGTCTTGGCAATTGGTGTGCTGTAAGGCTGGGGCAGAACCGCAGCAACGGTGGGTGTCGTGGATGTGACAACGGTGGTTGTTGTTGTCGTCGCTGATGCTGGAGTTGCAGGTGTGGTGATCGGTGCCAAACCCTGGGCATACTCCGGCGTCGTCAAAACCTCGGTTGTAGGAGACGTAGTGGTTGGCACTACCGCTGCGGCCTTCGCCTCCTCGACCTTCTTCTGCTGTTCCTCCATCTCGAGCATTCTCTTGCGTTTCTTCGCTTGTGCGTAACCGAGTGGCTGCTCGTTTATATCTAGGAGCTTGATACCACCGTCCTTGCGTATCCTGTTGCTGATTGGTGTGCGGTTCGTCATTGGCGACGATGTCAAAGCTGGGGAGCGGAAGCCCGACGTAGGCACTCGACTTGGGATACCTTTCAGAGGCGCTGAAATGCGAAAATGGACGGCTCAAAAATTTGCATTCAAATAATGTAGTTTTAATTTTAAAAAGTAGATTAATATATTTTCGTAAATGAGTAAGAATATTAATTAATGTTTTAAATGATATAACAATGCTTACAAAAAAATTACAATCTTTCCTAAGCTTATGTAAATAAATTTAGCAGTTTTATCACCTTTACAAATCTCATTTTATGTCTTACTCGGTACTAATTTATGGACTGTAAAGCAACTCAATTTTCATATTACATCAGAAATAGAATTTTTTATACTTCTTTGTAACTTTTAAAAGATCATTTAATAATGCAAAAATAAAAAATAACTGTTTGTCTTACGAAATTTAATTAGTGAATTTAGTAAATAAAAGAATTTAATTTTTTTTAAGCCTAATTAAATAGTAAAAATTTATTATTACTTGTGTCAGTCATTTTTCTAGGCATTCCTCTACTTCTAACTGGAACTGTAGGGGCTGTACTCTTTTTTAAATTATTAGCAGCATCCAAACTTTTTTGATGTAGCTCTGACCTTAAAGTAGCACTTTTTGGTTTTCTTTTCAATGTAAAATGCTTTGTAGGAGAAGGCAACTGTCCTACTGCAGCAGTTAAAGCAGTCTTATTTAAGTAGTGGCATTCTAAAGGCAACATTGCAGGATCGTTTTGCTTTCTTAGTAGCTTTCGGAGATCATTTACAAGTTCCCCAAAAATAGGACGATGTTCGTCAAGATCTGAGAAATCTGTATTTAGAGAGCCTGTAGCTGGAAAAGTTTTCATAGCTTCTGAAAGCATTGAAACCCATAATTCGCTATCTAATGAGGCAACTTCAATAATTTCTTCAAGTTCCACTCTCCACTAAAAAGAAAACAAATCTATATTAGTGAAATGTGTAATAAAAATAAATAAAATATGTATAATCATCTTCTTGTTAAAATATTTATTTAAACTAAAATATTAATTTAAATAAATATTTTTTAATATATAACTAATTTTATTTTTTTAGAACATAATTTTGATTAAATTTTTTCGCAATTTTGAATAAAAATTGTGTTTGTAAACGAAAGTTCCTAATTGAGCTAAAACAATTATTTTACTTCATTAACAATTCCATCTTTTTGAAATATTTTATCAAAATTTATATAACTAAACATTGATAATGTTACACAAAACACTAATTTTTAACCTTGACCTATAAAAGATCAACACATTTTAAATTTTCGCACGGTACCAAGGTAGGTATTTATTTTCCTTCTGCAAAGGGGTATCAGCTCAACATGGTACTTCCTATACAATTCTCCTCAAGAGTACCTCAAAAAAGCAACGGTGGGAGAACCATCACCTATATAAGCCGGCTCTCACACATACTACTGTCGTTTCGGAAAACATCGAGCGCGCGCGCAACAGTCAAACAGTCCACCGTGTTCTGCGCGCGCGTATATTTATTTTGGCACAAGCGCGCACGCACAAACTCTAACCTCTTCGCATCCCCTGGAAAACTGCAAAACTACCCCAATCTCGTGAAAAACTACGTAAATAAGCCTCGAAAAAGGCACTCACCTCCTCGACGTTGCGTCTGGGTATATGGAAAAATGAAAGCAACAGCTTCAGTTTGACCTGCGTCTGTAGGTCGGGAAAGCAGTCCTTAATGTTGCGTAGCACCTCGGCGTTAAGCTGCGAGCAGATAGAACTGCCTGTCCAGCTGTCGTTCGAGGTACCCAGTTTGTTGTGCAGCCAAAGGGATGTGTCACTATCCCTCACGTTCGCCATATTTCCGTGTTCGAGGGCCACTAACACTTCCGAGATACTTTTGGAGAGAACTTCGCGCGAGGGCGGCTGCCGCTGTACTGAGCGATGCGGCCTGCTAGACTGCCATTACTGTAGCCACGAGCGACGAGCCGCCAACGCCGCTATCTCTTTACTGTATACATTCGAAACTGACGTCAAGTAACGTTTCTGACTGCGACTTGTGACCATTATGCAGATATTGCCAGCGAGATATCTGGCGACTTGCGTGCATAATAAATTCTCTTTTTATTTGAGAAAATTAAATTGTATATATTTATTTCTCATTTTAAAAATATTAATGGAGAATGATTTTTAGAAAACTTGAATTTTAGAAGAATATTGGAAAAGCTTTTTATATTCTACAGTCGACTTTGGAAAAAGAAACAGCTGCGAAAAAGCCATTAAAGTTCACACTATTTTAATTCCACTTTATTTATTGTTAGGTTAAGTACAAACGTCAGATATGTAAACAAAATTTAAAATAGTATTTAATAAAATTGTTTATATTATTACATAAGAAATAAATTTGAAAGTAAATTAAATTTGAAAATACCAAATTCGCCAGTGTAAACTAAAGCATTAATAATTCGATCTGTCATTGAACAGGAAAAAAATAGTAATACAATCACGCCAATAAAGAAAGGTCAATCATCCGCTCTCGGAAAAACAAATCAATCGCGTGACTTTCCTTCTCGTTTCACGGAAACTACGCGTTCAACGTCCGCCTCTATCTCGGAAGAGCTGCCAAAAACTACGCTCGCGCGTTCCAAAATACTCGCTAAAAGCAACAGAGAAGGAAAACGATCTCGCGACATCCCATCCCCATTCGACACGACTGCTCGACCAATAAGTCGAAAAACATACAGGACTGAACATAACCTCTCCGCGAAGGAAAGGGAGCAAACAGTTCGCTTTGCACCTCACGCATTACGTATAAGATCGCCAAGTTTGTACGCCTCGTAATTGAATTACGAGATGAGCTACCGCCGAGAATTTTGATCAGGTAAATTGCTATGAAATGAGTGCTTGTCATAGTTGCACTCCTCTGTCATGACTAGTAGAATGGTTCTGTTGAGA
Source organism: Ormyrus pomaceus (assembly GCA_900474385.1). NCBI lineage: Eukaryota > Metazoa > Arthropoda > Insecta > Hymenoptera > Ormyridae > Ormyrus > Ormyrus pomaceus. The sequence goes on from UCOM01000958.1 coordinate 12,153, forward strand.
ATCGAGACGCTTGATAAATTAACGATCGTGTATTAATGACGTTCATCAATCCTACGATAATTTATTTCACTGACTTGAATGCCATGTGCACTCATTCGAAACATTTCTTTGTGGAAGAGTGTCTCTTTGTTGGAGAAGCTGACAGTGCTTTAATATTTTGTGATTCTTTAAGTTTTAAAAACCTTCAAGAGTTGAAAACTGTGTAATTTATTTGCAATCGTTGATTCATTTATAAAAAATATAAAAGAAAATAGTGACAGTTTAAAAAACAATGGTGCAATAGTTGACAATATCTTTCAATAAGAAAAATGTTTTTTATTTTTTTATTTAACTCATATTTAAGGGCAAGAAGTCTTTATTTAATTGAATAATAAATTTTAGTTTTAATTCAAATTAATTTAAAGATATCAGTTTTTGAAATATTTAACTAAGAAATATAATTTTTAATAGTTCTTCGATTCGGGAGAAAAATCAAAAGTTTTCGGGATGGCTACAATCAATGAAGAACAGCCTCGGAGCAGAAAATCTATATGTTCCAGATCTGATGATGACCATAACCTGGATTGTTGTAGTGAAGGTCATAGATTACGCTCTGGTACAGACAGTTTTTTTAACATTAATGAGAGACCAGTGGAAGACATTTCCATTGAATTTTTCTACCAGCCTCACACCATTACACTTCTGCTGATCTCAATTTGTGCTGTCATCTACTTTGCTTTTGTCAGGTATGCTGTGCCAACTCAAGATGCACCTTACCATTGAGGCTATATTTAAAGCAATGCGAAGTTCTTTCTTTTGATTTAGAATTTTTGAGATGACAGATAAACTTGGATCATTTGAGATGTTTTTATAATGATTTAAATGGAGTGCATTATCAAAGTTTCAGATATGCTTAAATCCTTGCAAAAAAATAAAAGAAAGTCATTAATCTTTATTTAAAAAACATTTCAATGTGAAAGCTTAGTAATTTAATGTATACTAATCACTTAAATTTTATATTAAATAGAAACCCATTTATATGATAAAGTAATTGCATTGGTAATGTAATAACTTAAAGGAAACTTTTAGTTTTAGCTTATCATTCTGGATGATAAGAGAATCTTTGAAACTTACATTTACAATATAAATTCAAAATTACTTAAAGAATGAACTTTTTAAAGTATCAAACCTAAAAACTTTTTTTAATATTCAGTTTTTTACAAAAATTAATATTTACTGTTTTCTCTTACAGGGATTGTTCAAATGTAGAAGACAATCTCAGGGCAGGACTGTTATGCATAGTTTTTTTCTTCCTAATAATTTCTATTTTAACTTTTCCCAATGGACCATTCACACGACCTCATCCTGTAGTGTGGAGGATAGTATTTGGCTGTAGTGTATTGTATGAAATATTTTTGTTATTCATGCTGTTCCAAAACTATGAAACAGTAAGGAAAATATTTGTCTGGATCGACCCAAGCCTGGCCTCTTTTCATATTGACATGGACAAAGAGTATGGCGTTAACTGCTCAGACATAACAGTGGAGAAGATCTGGAATCACTTAGACGTATTTGCAGTAGCTCACTTCCTAGGCTGGGCCTTCAAAGCAGTTCTCATTCGTCATCTGGGCATTTTATGGGCTATTAGTGTTATGTGGGAAGTGACAGAGATAGCTTTTGCTCATCTTCTGCCAAATTTTGTAGAGTGCTGGTGGGATGCTATGATCCTTGATGTACTAGTGTGCAATGGTTTAGGTATTTGGGTAGGATTAAAAATTTGCCAAATACTTGAAATGAGAGAATACAAATGGGTAAGCATTCGGGACATTGAGAGCACCACTGGAAAATTGAAAAGAGCTGTACTGCAGTTCACTCCAGGCAGCTGGACCTCAGTCAGATGGCTTGACCCCACCTGCACACATATGAGATTTGTGGCCTTATGTCAGTTGGTTATATTTTGGCAGGTCTCAGAATTAAACACGTTTTTCCTGAAACATGTTTATGAATTTCCACCATCTCACCCTTTTGTTGTGTCAAGATTGGTATTGATTGGAGTAATCGTTGCTCCATCTGTTAGGTCAGTAAGAAATATTATTGATGTATTAAAAAACCTTATCTAATAATTTTACACCAAAAACAGCAAGTATTAAATAATAACTTGTTTTAAATATGTTATTTTCATGTTACAACTACTGTTGCTAGTTTTGCTACTGTTATAGCTGTTATTACTATATTTAATGATAAGATTAAAAAGTTTTATTAGAGTATTTGAAAAATTCATTATTTAATGTACAAACATATAATGATCTGAAAATATTTGAAAAAAATTCATATTTTTAACAAGTGAAACACCACACGCATTTTCATTTTGAAAACTTATGAAATTTCATACACCAAACATCTAAGACATGTAAAAGTAGCTAATTTGTTTTCCTTTTCAAGAAAATAGTTTTGCAATTATGTTTCACAATATATTTCATACAAAATTTTAAATACTAATTACCTAAAAATCAATCACTTTTACAATTTAAAAAAATTGTTCAACATTAATTTTTAAACGAATTTATTGCAGGCAGTACTACATGTACGTGACGGACCCGTCGTGCAGCCGGGTAGGCACACAATGCTGGGTGTACGGAGCGATCATGATGACGGAAGCGCTGCTCTGTATCAGGCACGGCGCCGAACTCTTCGAGCGCACCCAGGCCCTCAACATTCTGCTCTGGTTGCTTTGTCAGTCCCTCGTCTCTGTGCTCTGCGTCTACGGTTGCGTCCTGTGGCACCAGTACTTCGCGGTACGCAAAGCAAAAGCCTAGAGTATTTTGTTGGTTTTTTGCCTTCAGGAGCTGTGAGAACGAACGTCTCTGTTCGGATGCGCTGTTGGGAATTTTGTGTGATCTGATTGAAACGCTTTGTGCAAAGCAAAGGGAATTTTATTTGAAAGTTATAATGCCACATTTCAATTAGAGAAAAACAATTATTGATTGAAATCACAGCCATAAAGTTAAATTAGTCATTGTCTGCAAGTAGATCCAAATGGAATCAAACGTGAAGAGCTTTAATTTAATGGAATATCCTTATGCTGTACGCTTTTTATATAAATAAGTACATGCATTAATGTCATGATTCATTTTACATAAAATAAATGTTCAGGGTTATTGATAAGATTTTCAAAATTCACACAAATTTCTTCTAATAGCTAGATTTAAGATTAATGATATTGCACCTCATTTGATCATTATTTACCTCATAATTTTGATTGAATTCACCCAATAAACTTAATATTTTTTTAAAGATAAAAGATGAGAGGAGGTAACATTTTTAATATCAGACTCTCAACTGCTTGCATTTTTTAAAAAAATTTTTACTGTGAAAAGTAATTATATATATATTTTACTTTTAATCATTAAAATGATAAAATTTAATGTTCTTTTTTAACTTAAAAACTTAACAAACAAGTATTATTTTAATCAATTTAACAGCAATTTTTGAAAAATTGAAAATAATTAGCCCCTGTTTCGTATAATCCAAAATTAATGTTTTTTTGTTACTAACCAAAGAATTTTGTTTTAATAATACTGCGTCCTCTTATCACATGGCACTCCAGACGGATAAGAAACTTGCCCAGCTGGAAAAGAGTGGTGCAGAAGCTACTATTATGGGTGGTACGTTTCTCAAGGATAATTAATTTCTCGCACTAGAAGAAAATTCTGTAGCGTGCTTCTTAGTTTATAAACAAGGACTACAACATAGAAATTATCGTGGCATTTATTAACAAATACAGATTCTTTTAAATGTGAAACTAATAAACAGTAAATTAAAAATTCCTTATAACTATATAATGCATGATTAATTTTAATAAACTTTTCTATCATTACATTATTGATTTATTGTTTGTTATGTTGTAATAAAAACTAGAATCTTTCTTTGTTAATAAAAAGATCAATTAGTTTATTAATTTTCTACAAGAATACAATTTTTGAAAAGAATGTGTAGGTGCACTTTAATCTTCTCCACTTCTCGGTTGTTAAAAAGACCCCTTGTTTTCAAATGTACTCAAAAAGCATTGTGTTTGTCCGCAGGAGACCTGGACGATTATGCTGATATCGTTGAGCCCGAAGAAATCAAGAAGAATCGCTAAAGAACTAGACCGTACTAGTAATACGTGTGGCTCCAAGCCGAAACCTTCTAGTCGTGCTAGCATGAAGTTAAGAGCAGCACGCGAAAACGCCATGTAGATGCGCATAGGTGAAGTGAGAGAAGAAAATTCATTACATTGTTTACTTTTTTTCGTCCTTTGTTTTTTCCTTTTTTTTGGGTGTGGGAGAGGATGCGTGTACAGATGAATAAACGAGAGCGAGCGAACTGGAGTCTGTTTTATTTTTTAAATAACGAGTGTATGATTTTTTCATTTAATAGTTTGATTGTTTTTTAAATTATCGTAAACAAATTTTTGTTGACACCTTGAATACTTTGCAATGACAATTTTGGAGTTGACAGTATTGACATTGTTAAAGCTATATTCGCGCGAGAACTATGGTAAGACTTAAATGTTAGCGTAGAATATTAAATAGATATTGACGCTTCTACAGAATTATTAATGATTTTACTCAATGAATTGTTACTGTACTGTATGAGAGGTGCAAAAAGCTTATAGAGGAATTATTTTACTTTTAATAATTCACGATCTTTATTTTTAAAAAGTGATGAAAATTATTCACCTTAAGAATTTTTTAGTGAATTTTGAAATGTTTAAATTTAAATATAAATTTAAAATTGCTTAATACCAAATTTAATTTCAAACACTATAGCAGAACTGCACACTATTATATTACAAGATCTGTAACTGAATTAAACCATTTAAATGTATTCAAAGCTTTGTGATAATTTGCAAAGTTTCTAAGCACCATGAAATAAGCTATATTCAAGGAAGAAAATTTATATATAAGTGCTAGTATTTAACATATCTAATTATAAAATTATATAATTAAATAATTAAATAAGCATCGCGTATACCTGTACTTTACTTTACACAATACTTTGCAAAACAAATTCTGAATGAAAAAAATAACTTACAAGAATAATTTCTATAATTTGTCAATTACTAAAATTAATGAAGTAGATCGTTTTACATATGATTAAATGATCTTATGTATGATTTTTTTTCCAGAAAGATTTAAGGTGCCTTTGTATAAAGCATCTGCGTAAAGAAAGAATATTTAAAATGATATTTAGATTATATAATACGTGTATAGTTTGAAGAATAGGACGATAAGAAAACTTAAGAAAATGTCATCTAACCAAAGTTTGGTATTTTCAGCTAGAACTGTATAAACTTAAGAAAGTTAGTTTAAGTGCATTAAGCGATTCTATCTTCAACATAAACTCCTGCTCTAAAATCTTAGTGAAAGATTGCTAAAATAGTCAAAAAAAACCAATAGTCGAATAGAGTACCTGAGTAGTTGAAAAATAAAAGATATCTGGTCAGATAACACTCAACTCAATGTACTTGATGAACATTCGATTGTTCGATATATCTTTTTCTAGAAAATATTTTATCACGACAAATTAAAAGTAGACAAATTCTGTAATTATTGAATTATGCAATGACGATAAACATTCTTGTGTTCATATTTAATGACATTTACGTTTCTTCAGTTAAACGTAGAATTCATATTTGAGATATAATTATTAATCTTTAAAGTTTTTTAACTTAAATCAATTACATCTATCTATCTAAATCTATTGAAAATGTTTTAGATAAATAAGATGGTTTAAGAACAAACACATTTAATAATTATAAAATTTATACTTTTACTCAATTGTATTTTTTGTTACACAAATTCATAACTGTATAATCTTTAAAAATAATTTCACATACTCTTATAAAGGCTGTAGATAGTACCTCTACATAATTTTATATTTAGATAAAATTTTATATTTCAATTTGCATATTTTGGTCAAAATTTCATGATTTAAATTTTATTTTAAGAATAATTGAAGAAAATATTTGTCATCGATTAAAAATTGTGATTTCTTCACCTATAAGTAAATCAAACTGGATTTCAAATTTCAATTTATGGAGAATGATAACGAGTGTTATCAAGCCTTGAAAAATATAAGTCTAGTTACATAATGTTTATTTCAGGGATCTCAGTGTGCCAATATATATATAAAGGCTATTTTAGAATTGCAACCTGTCACGTTTGACAATCCTTCAACTGTAATAAAGCAGCGTGATCTAGAAGTTTAGGGATCCCAGAAAAGTAAATAGAAAATGTTTATGCCTATTAGCTGAAAAAGAAGAACACGAACCAAGAAGTCTTTGTTTGAACTGTTTTACTTTTGATCTAATCGAAATTTAAGCAAAAATAAATTAAATCAGCTTTTGCTATAAGTAATAATGATTAGATGAAAAGCCAAATAGTTCTGACAGTTGTATCTTTTTTAATTTTTTGATAATAAAGTGGCATCTTTACAAAAGTAAAGATCAAGTCACCGAATCTCGAGATAAAATAGTTTTATTCCATATTTTTACATTTTTGTTAAGAGCTCTTACATTCAAATAACACATTTGTAAAAATCTAAATAATTTTCATTGATGGCAAAAAATTGTACAGTTAATAAATATATCCGCTTTTGATTCGAAAACTCGAGTACGCTGAACTGCTAGAATTAAATTATTTGAGTGTAACAATATTAACTAATTATTATAAACATTGTGAATCGAATGTTACTTTAGAACCAAGTTCTTGAGCAGATTGCTTGAAGTACTTTCTTTAAAAATTAAAATACAAATATAATGAATGCAGTTTTAAGATTTCGTTTATGTGCATAGTAAAATACATAATATATCTATGTAATTACGTGATTCGTAAAAAAAATATATGTAATTGCGAATAAAACATCTCGGATCGTGTCTTACTTCATCTGTAATTGCCAAAGGAATCGTCCGTCAAGGCTTAGCTTTTAAGATAAGTAAATGAGTATGAACGTAACAGATATTCTGAATAAAGCAGCTATTCTAAATTATCAGTATAAAAGTTCTGAACTAAAAAAAACTTGCAAAGTATGATCCGTTATTAAGTTAATAGTTAATCTTTATAGTTTTCAAAGTGATAAAACTGTGAATTTTACATTACACGAATGTAATATTTTACTCATTATATCGTAAATAGAGCCTTGACTATATAGAGCAAGTCACTTTTGTTCTTTTTGTTAATGTTCCTTCACTATCGATAAAGAAAGAATGATAGCGAATAATTTTTTACTTGTGAATTTAGCTTTTATCTTGAAAAGAAATAAAAGTTATAAAAATACGTTTGGAAGAATAATTAATTTTCTTTCTTACATGCCTGAATGTAGAAAAATTTAGTCTACGAATTACCTCAAAAACTAAATAATAAATCAGTGAATAAAGAAATGTGTTAAAAAAAAAATAATTATGACTTTATTTTTTTAATACATATATTCCAATTAAGTTTAGAAATACACATGACAACTTGGTGTGTAAGTTACTTATATTGTTATGCTTTATAATACAATTATCACAGATACGTAAACTACAAAATACCGTATGCTAAGTTTTAAAAAAATGCAGTATGCGCCTTATAGAGATGATCACTTGAGCAGTCAATACTTTTCTTAAAGATTGAATTGTTTTGTTTTTTAACTTAATTAAAATTTAAAAGAGAAGAATCTGATAAATTTAGTCATTTTTTATAGAATCCAAAGTTAATGAATTCTCATTGCTCAGATTAAGTTCAAGATCCATAGTTTCTATTTTCGTATTAAATATGTCCTCCCGTTGGCTTGGTTTTAACATTTCTAAGATATTCTGGAACAAAAATTATTTTACTTAACTGTACAGTGTAAGTATATAATAATGGTTAGATCTTAAAAACTATGGATGAATACATTAAATCCTACCTTTTTCTGTGCCTCATCAGCCTTAGCTTTGTCTCTTTCCTTATCAGAACTAGTACTGGTTGTCGGTTTTGAACAAGCTTGTCTTTTTGGTGTTGGCCTTCTAGGTTTGAAAGATCCAGATGCCTTTTTCGGCAATTGCGAGCTTGTATGTTTTTTAACTTCGGAAGATTCATCACAATTATGATTCAGTAACTGATCTTTAGTCTTAAATGCCTAAAATAATAAAAAAAAAAAAGGAAAATGATGTATACATTTTATTAAATTTTTTAAAATGAATATAAAAAAATTTTAAAAGTAACAATTTATTTTTCTATTGTTATACATTAAAAACTAGTGAATTACATATTTAAAATTTAAAACCCCCTTTCATAACTTATGAAACAATATCTCCAATTCCCAAATAAGCCGAATGAATAGATTCGGAAAAACTAAAAAACTCAAATTTAAAAAACTCACATGCGAGCAACCATCGCACTTGAGGCAGTGCTTCTGCAACTCGTGATGCTTGAGAGCCTGAGGCCGGTGGAAGTGTCGGTTGCAATGGCCGCAGCTAAAGCGCTTCACATTGCTGTGCGTGAGCAAATGACGTTTAAGTTTGTCGGGCCGCGAGAACTCGCTCATGCAGCCCAAGTGGCCCCGAAACGGGCATTTCAGTCGCTTTGTCAAGTCGTGAATCAACATGTGCCGGCCCAGCCGGTCCTTCCTTTTAAATCGAGCTGGACAGTGCTGCGGGAAAAAGATGCATTAATTAGTAAAGATTTTAAGAGTTTTTCAATTGTATTATATCTGATTGAGATTGATCTTCAATCTCTTTGATCTATTATACATATAATGAGTACTCCTTATGTCCTTTAGTGCACCCTCTATCTTGAAATAGTATAAAAAAGGATCTTTTGCAGACCAAGACTAAGAAAAAAATTTTAATTCTTGTAAATGTTTTTGGTAACGTCTAAATATTTATAAGCAATTTTAGTAAGTACATTACTGTTTTCACGGCAAATACGGAAAGCCCAATTTTCAATAGATTAGATCTGAAAAATCTACTAGAGCAATCAGATTAGAGAATAGTCTTAACCTTGGTTTGCAAAAGATCCTTTTCTCAAACTACTATACATATATTTAATTACTTTCTTTGCACTAAAATTAAAAAAAAAAAATTCTTTTTCATTCTCGAGTATCACTTTATTCAGTAATAAATAATCGATTGTACTACTAACGTTAAAACTGCATCTTTATAAATATAGTACTTTAGAATTCCAGTTTTTGTCAAAACCATTTGACGTAATTTAACAATCCAATAGTTTTCTCAAAAACTAAGTAAATCAAACACTTTCAAATTATAAAGTCAGCTTTTTGTAATGCTTTTTCAGCTCAACAGAACTTCCCTGTGATTTTTTTCAAAAGCTCTCTTTTAACTTTCCCAACTTCTGACTTCCAACTTACAGGGCAGAGAAACGGCGTCTCCTCGCTATGAATGAGCTTATGATTGGCAAGGTACTGCTCGGTCTTGAAGGCTTTGCCACAATCCTCGCAAGTGAACCTGGCGGACGAGGCGTGAGTTTTGAGGTGTCGTCTAAGGAACCTCTCGATTAGGAAGCTCTTGCCACAGTGTGGACATGCGTAGTCATGCGTTGTTGTCTCTGTGTGGTGCTGCAGAGCCTCCAGGTTCGAAAAAGAAGACTTACACACGGAACAGCAGTAGTACCTGTAAATAATAATCAGGTTATTTCGTATTTTTCAAAAGCAAACAAGGATTTTCTTCTGTAGATTGACAAATTAAAAAACTTGAAAATTATCTTTCTCTATTAACATGATAATAGATATAGGATTATAACTGAAGACTTCAAATGAAAACAAGTGCTTTTTTTCATATGAAATATATTACAAAAACGCTTTTTCCCTCAGACTTTTTCAATCAAAAGATTTATAAAGTAGAATAAACAGTTAAATTTTTAACATTAATAATAAAACAAAATTATTAATGTGAAACTAATGTTTTAAAACTAAACCTTTTTAATTTATAAAATAGAAGAGTTTAGTTTTAGTCTTGTTTAGAAAACATTGAGATATGAAATTAGGATAATTTTTCCCTCTGTTGCGTCAAAACAATGGGTGAAAAAATAATGACTGTTACATAAGTCGCGATGAATTATAAAATCAAACAACTCTAACATCCTTTTTTCGGGCGGTACATTTTAATTGACCAATTTTCGTGTTTTTGCTATAAATTCTATGCGGAAGCGCAACACCTTTCAGTTTGTGTTCAACAGTTTCATCTTTCAGAATGATTCAATTCTTCGTAATTTTATTGCTTGGTATAACATCAAGCAGAGCCGTAAGTTTTCCGTGATGAAAATTTATAAACTGTGTACATAGAATTAAATATGCATTATTTGTTTGTTATAGGCAGTATCTTATAGTTTTACTCTGAACGATAAAGACATAAAAGTTTTTGAAGATTGCATTAAAGAAGCAGGTTTTTCCGACACGGAATTGGAGGTAGCGATAAGAAGCGTCGATATGAACGCAGAGCAAAAAATCAAGTGTTTTAACGGATGTATACTAAAAAATAGTAACGCAGTAAGTAGTATCGACACGCATTCAAATCGCTATTTCTATCTAAGTAGATTTAAAGAGCAAATTTCATATTTTTTTATTGTAGATAAAAGATGATGGCACACTTGATGTAGACGCTCTTGTTAAAGTTTATCACGTAGAAAGGGTAAAACCCGTTAAAACGGCTTTAGTTGAATGCGCTAATACTGCAAGTAAGTTAAATTTTGTTGGTTTCATTTATACGCCATAAAAATTTCTTTTAATCCGTGTTTATAATATCAATTATAAATAATTTTTTCCATTTTAGAAGGAGAAAATTATTGCGAGCTTGCTCATGCTGTCCACGTTTGCTTTCGCACAAGCACACCATAAAAACTATGAAAAAGATGATTAAAAACTAATCAGAATTTCAGAATATTTACCTATCTCACATTTTTTAATTAAGTTTAATGATCATACAATCTTACGTAATGTAATACAATTTAATTTTCACACAACAAATAAATTTATTATACTAAAACACTGGCTTCTGAATTATTCGATTTTCAGTCATCTTATTAATTACGATCCCATAAATTCTAAAAAACTAAAATTGAACCTACTTCTCAGTAGTCTTCTGCTTCTGGACGGAGTGCGTGTATTGATGTAGCCCAAGATCCGATAAAGTATTAAACGTCTCGCCGCAAACGTGACAGCGGTACTCAGACCGCTTGTGACTGCGCGTATGCTCGAGGAAGTCATCTAACTCGGCGAACATTGAACCGCAACCGTATTGCACGCATTTGTACACTTTGAGCGTTAAATGGGAGACTATTAGATGGCCTTTTAGCGCTTTGTACGAGTCGAATATCTCCTTGCAAAATTGACAATGATACGAACGATCTATGCTGCCGTCCATTGGCGCCTATAATAAAGTAACGCTTTAGTTTACTATTTCAGATTTTTCAGCAGTTAATTAATACAATTTTATAATAAGCTTAATAATGGACGTATTTAAAAAATACAATTTAGATGTTTAAAATTAGTGTTCCTAAATAATAAACTGTTAATAACGGAAAAAAAGAAACAACCTCTGGCGGTAATGAATGAATTGCTGTTCCAGGCCATACTTTATGCGATGACATATGTTTTTTTACATTGGATTTTTGCGCAAATGGACGTCCGCAAACTACACATTGATATGGCTTTTCTCCTGTATGAGATCGTTCATGCTGCTGCCAATAAAATTTTTTGGCAAATTGCTTATGGCAGTAACTGCACTTGTACTACAACAAAAATAAAAAGCATTTGCTAACTATTCAAATTGCCTTCTTTAGCAAACTCAAATCTCAAGCTATTATTTACCTTTAAATTTTGTATTTGTTCAGCCTTATTTTCTTCTTCTACTGTTTCTGCAGGCTTTTCTTCTAGTGGAGTGTCTAGAGCAACTAATTTTTCATGATCATTCTCTTCTAGATTTTGATTAATATCATTCTCCAAAGCTTGCATTTCATTTACTTCATCATGTAAGTGATCGTCATCATTGGCTCCAGTTATAGATGAATTAGCAAAAGATTCTAATCCATCTGTATTTAATATTATAGGGACATTAAAACTTGAATCAGACGTTAAGTAACTAGCACCTTCCTGATCCATACTGTAATAGACAAAATGTTATGCAATTTTTACTAACTTTTAATAATACTCTATAAACTATTGAAACCAACCTAAAAAGAATATCATTTTCTTCCAAAATGATTGGCTCTCCAAGTTGATGAGTCTGACTAAAATCATCTTCAGGATTGAATTCAGTACCATCGTGGCAATTATCATCTGTTTGCACAACATGACTGTTATTACTTGCTAAATACTGATTTAAATCCACAGTCTGCTCTTGTACCTTTGTGTGTTCTCTTTTGTGTAATACAAAAAGGTGTAATGAATTGAATTGACTTTTGCATTTGCCACATTGAAATATATCTTCCTCATCTTGATCTATAGCTGCATAAATAAATGTGTTTAATTATAATACTTTCTACACAAAAATAAATAAAATATAAATTGTATTTACCTGATTGTTCTACTTCACTTATTAGAGTTTGGGATTCCAATAAAGACTGGACTGATGTATTATCAAAAGATACACCTGAAAAAATTTATTGTTTGTTTACGTATTTTCTCACTTAAAATAGTGCCTACGATTCGTCCTGCAATAAAAATTAAGTGCATAACACAAAAATAAAAAAAAACTGCTTTCATAAAAACAATTATAATTCATTCTATTCTACAACTTCCTCTACACCAAGGCAAACAAGTGCACGCAAAATTAGAATTTCGCATTCGATGCGAAAAACAACAACACTGCTGTGCTGGCACGCGACAACAAAAGATCGAAAACACTTTACCCGACAGAGCGTCGAAGATAGACTGCGCCATAATTCCTAGCTGGGCTTTTTTATCGCGAACAAACTTTCATTGCCTCGAAGTAGAAATTGGCGAGCCCAGCATTAAAGGACATCCCGGGAAAAGAACAACGACGATGGAGCCATTGGGTTTGATGCACTGACACCGTTGTCAAAACACCAACAAAAGCGGAACAGCGACTGCAGCCGCGAGGCGGCGAGAGGAGACGGAATAAAAAATATATATGTTGTGCGGCGCTGCTAGTTCTTGTGTTATGGCGGACTTTTTAAAAACAATAACATTTGCATTTAAATGTTGATATCGATTTATTTAGAATACTTACGGTTTTTCTAATGTAGGATTTATTAAGTGGTATGTATTAATATAGATAAAACAAGTAAAATTACCCTTTTAAATGCAATAATATATACTATTATATAAACGTATCTGTTTTGGAGTATAATATGTGATATTAAAAATATAATAAAATAATTTTTTTAATTTCTAATAAAACCAAGCATTTTTGTGTATTCTTTATTTTGCGTATTCACAACATCGCAACTTGTTATTTATTATTTTTTTGTATTATAAGTTGCAAAAATAATAGCTTAAAAATATTCAATTTTAATTTAAATACATAAAAGACTTTATAAATTTATGCACAATTATCAATTGATAAGAAATTGAATCAATAATAAAATTGACAAAAATGTGGCAACAATGCAAAACATTTTTCCGACATCTAGTTCTTGACTTTGATACTAAAAGCTCCACAATTTCAGTGATGTGATGGTGATCTGATGCCGCAAGTTATTTTAAAAACATAACCTAACTATACAAGAAAAGATAAAATCATATAATTTAAATAGCACTTTTGTTTGATCGTTGAACAAAAATAATATGTAATTTTTCAAAGTTAAACCGACATTTTGTTTTTAGTTTACAATGTCTTACTTATTCAGACTTTAATTTTTTTCGTGATATAAACATTGACATGTGATAATGTGGATTGGATTATTGCTTCTAAAAACTTGAAAAATGTTAAAATTAATAAAACTAAGCAGATGTACTTTTAGTATAATGGCATCTTCACAGCCACTGAATCTTACAGTGGGAAATCCTATATTAAAAATAGAACAAATAAAAACAGAGCTTTGGCAGCATCGAGATCCAGTAGCTGCCTCTTACGATGGGTGCAAGAAAAAGTATACTCTCGTAAGAGCCAATAATACAGAAAGAATTAAAGCTGTTAAAGAAATTTTGGAAGTAATTTCACTTTATTATTGTTAAAAATAAAGAAATAAATAAATAAATTATTATTGAATTATAGTTTTAATGAATAGCTGTTTTTTAATAGTGTATTTTTATTTTCTAGAAATATAACATTGATACGAATCACATAAGTAAAGACAAAATGATATTTCAAGAATCACCATGGATTATAGAAAAAAGAATACTTTTATTACAAGAATTGGGAGTTCCTAAAATAACAACTAATCTCATTGCAAAGTAAAAGAAATATTTCTGAATATTATTATTCGTAAGAGAATTATTTTCTTAAATATTTTTTAACAATTTTTAGCTTTGTAAGAGCAATGAACCTTTCTGTAAATATTTTTAAAGCAAATGCTTGTATAGATCCAGAAACTAATTTGGCAAAGAACTTGTTTTCCTACATAGAAGCTGAAAATCTTGATTATGATTTCATAGATGATTCAAATGGAGGAATACAAATGAAAAAATATTACAGTAACTGTTTTATTTATTTTTTAAAGAATAGGTTTGTCTTGAATGAAAGTCAATTAAAATCTATTTCTTATAAAAGGCATCAACCTATATTGTATAATAGCTTTAACTTAATGAACAAAATAATAAAATTCCTGAAAAATGATTTGAAATTTAGTGATAACTTGGTAAGAAATAATATATTTAAATATTAATATATTAATTGTACATTCCAATTTTATTTAATAATAATTCTTATTTTAGCTTATAAGGAATTATTGGCTTTTTGGTCACCATCCTGCACATGCAGAAGCTGTTTGTGATATTCTTAAGAATGACTTGGAAGTACCTTTTAGTATTTTTATAAGATACCCAAAACTTTTGGAGTATGATACCATTGATTTAAAAAATTTTACAAAATATATAAAACGCTATGGATTTACTCCAAAAATGATTAATACTTATTACCAAATTTTTCATTTACATTCTGGTGAATTTAAACAAAGAGTAGAAAATCTTTTAAAAAATCCATTTACTCTAGTTTACCAAAAACATCCTAGATTCTTAGCTTTGGTACGAGATTATTATGTCATTCTGCCAAGGATTCGTTATCTTCAAGAAAAGAATTTAAAATATGCTACCATTCATTCACTTACTACGTTCCACAACTATTTAGAAAAGTTAGGTAGTTTCAGTGTTTTCACTTTTTTGAATTAAATATATCTAAGTTTGCTTTTCTTTGCAGCTTGATAAACTCAAAAAAAACAACAAGACTTAATTTAAGGACCTTCTGTGAAGCTCAATTTGGAGATGAAGCAGAACAAATAGTGGAAGCTCTCAAAAGGCATCCTTGTTACACATATGTTTCTTTATTACAAATGTATGAAACTTATCATTATTTGAAAGAATACTTTACCAAAAAAGTTATTCACAGACATGCATATGCAATTTTGTATAATATGTAGGTTTTTTTAAAATTATTACGTTTCTTAGTTTTTTATAAAATTGCAGTAATATTTATTAATATTTTTAGAACAGACGTTAAAACAGCATATGAAACTGTCTTGGAGGATCCAATAAACAAAAAATTGACATCCTCTCAGTTATTGGCATTATGTATATATAAAATAGAAGAAAGGTTCCTTTTCACAGGAGACGGTGTTTTACCTTCTGAAAAACATCCAGATATTTCTAACGAAGAAGTACATACAAATACGGTAAACAGTGTTGCAACCGTTGAAAAAGTAGATAGTAAAAAAGATGTAAGATAAGTTTTTATATTATTATATTGATATTTTTATAACAATAAATTTTAATTGTTATACAATTATTGTTTAATTTATTGATGCTAAAAATCGATAATAAAGTTTTTTCGAAATTTTTTATTGAAATTTTCACACATTTTGAATGAATAGGCAACAGAAAAAGAAGAAATAGTATCTTAATGCAATGTACAATAATCCATTTTAAGGCACTAAACATTCGAGCACACAAACTTGAAGTAATCAAGTTAAATCAGCATAAAAAGGCACTATACACAAGCTTATATTACTTAAAACAGTATTTTATACCCGAATTTGTTACAATAAGGCACTACTGTTTATAAACTTTAACTTTATGTATACATATATATTCTAACAAAGTATATTAAACACTAAAAAACTAAATACGCAAAAGTACAGAAGTATTGCAAACATTCGTCTAAAAATACAATGACTTAAATCTTCGTAAAAAACTTTAATTTATAAAAATTTTAATAATTAAATACAACACATTTTAAAGCGACACTGTGGGTCATAATTTTAAGATGGGGTCTTTATTAATCTGGCCGAGAAAATTAAAAATTCACTTAATACTTAAAAAACATGTTTGCGTAGAATTTTAACTTTCAATCAAAACGTAGTTTAACCAGAGTAATAAAGCATTAAGAAATATAATTTTGCAATTATTATATATCTCATATATATATTTTTTAACTTTAAACCGTTGTCAACGGTTTTAAAATTTTTTTTTCTTAAATTTAAAGTAAATTCGTGAATGTTTCACGATACATTCTCTTAACGATAAGGCGTTACATGAAAAGCAACATTTGAAAACTTAATTACAACAATGAAATATGCCTTTTTTACAAAAAAATAATAATAATAATAATAGCTTAACTTTATAGTTTCACAATCTTATATTCAACAAGTATAACTGAAAATATTTCATTTCCATCAGCACACTATTTTACTAAATGACGAGATTTCATTTATGATAATTACTCGTATAACAGTCGGTAAAACAGTGTACTAACTATTAACACTACGATAATTATCAACAATTACAGTTTGATTTTCGCGATAATCATTGAAATGCAAGTAAATGAAGCCTAAATTAATTAAAATAAGTAACTGTAATGTCGATAAGTATGTAGATAAAAATCCTTCGAAGGAAGATCGCGCAAAGTCCTACATTACCGACATCGATTTGCCAATCTTTGTTTTTGTTTTTTTAAACTTCGAACCGAACAAGAGCATTCACCTTTCGCTTCCACGCACGTCTGACATCAATTACAGTGTCCCTTTTAAAACTACAAACTATCAACAGATCGCCCCGTCGGTAAAAGAGGCACTCGGGGGAGGGGGATCTCTCGTCAACAGTACGGAGCGTAAACGAGGCCTTGGCACGGCACTTCAACGGTAAAATCTAGGTACTCCGAACCCGAGGGTTCGTGTCAGTTCAGAAAAGGAGGCAGCTGCACGTAGTTCTGCTGGCTGCCGGCCTCGCTCTTGACCAGCGTCTGGTCCTTCAGGCTCTGCCTCGCGCTCGTCGGCGAGTGCATGCCGTAGTCGTTCTTGTGGTCCTGCGGCTGCTGCTGCTGCTGCTGCGGCTGCGGCGCCTGCTGCTGCGAGTACTCGTTGGCCTCGTGCTGCCCGTACTTGTCCGATGGGCTCAGCGTGCCGACGTAGTCCAGTTTACCCTGTTGTTTCAACGGAACGAACATTTACGTTATTAACGCTTTATTTTAAAATCTTTTATGTTAATGGGGGGCCCAAAGAGGTTCTCCACTTTTGAGAAAGAAAAAAATTCGGTATATCTCAGGGTGGTTTCGATCCACCCGATCTTCTCACGGAAAAAAATTTGAAATGATAAAGCAACTTTTGCTAAATCTGCTTGAATTTGATACAATTAGTGTAATTTTAATTCAAATAAGAATTTAAGAAAGTTCTTTTTAAGAAAGTTATTTTGAATTTTGTAATGTTTCCTTCCGATTTGCGTGAAAGCGAGAAAGTTCCACGATATATAGAATATATCATGTATTTCGCAGTTAGCACTAAACGACCTCGCGTCGTAGGCTCGCTGTTCGAATGTTGAAACCGAAACGCGCTGAGTACTATAAATGATTGAGAACTATTTTTATACACGCCTGACGTACTAAATCTACTTTACAAACATGTATTATTTGGTTTATGATGAAATACATTGTATACAGGAATGTTATTCGCATTAATCGTCATTTCAACAAAAATTTGAGTTTATTTTAGTGCAATTTGTTTTATAGAGTTTATACTAATCGTAACGCTTCAATTTCAATTTGTTTCTGATGTGCTAATTACTATACGCCACTGGGAAATCGATGATTCGCATCGACAAAGCATGTTATCGAACTTTTCTTTCTCGATTTTAATATTTTTAAATTATACCCTTTGTTCCTTCTTGTATTGTATTTTATTAAAATATATATGTATTTTATTAAATGAACTGCATCAGTTTAGAGCCCAAATTTTCGTGAGCAACCCCATGCAACTCTCCCGACTCTATAAAGCACGCAGCAAAAACTCTAAAATCCCAACTCACCGTGTGATGCTCGTCGTCGCCGAGATGAGCGGGCGGCGAGTGGGTGGTGACCATCGTCTGGTAGTCCGCCCTGGCGAGGGCCGGCGGCGGGCTGTTGCTCGCGTTCATGTAGTCCTGGTGGACGCGCATGGCGTTGCCGCTCGGCGCGGCGAACAGGGAGGCGTCGTGCTGCGGCAGCATCGTCGCGTAAGAGTAGGCGGCGGCCGCCGCAGCCGAGCCGTTGTTGCCGGGCGCGCCGAACGACGTCGAGTACGGCGAGTTCGAGGGACTGAGCAGGTTCAGGTGGGGCGCCAGGTCGTACGCCGAGGAGTAGGTCCAGGCGTCCGGGGGCGCCGCCGCCGTCGTCGAGGTCGCGAACGGGTTCAGCGTGCTGTTTAACGAGTTGAACGAGCCTGAAGGGAAGGGCGGAGCGATCGGTTAGAGGTGGAAATTGATGATAGTTGTTTGGGGTTACGAAAGTATCTATCACCGAGAATCATTTCTTTGCCAATCCTTGCTGAACAATGCCAAAGACTGCGTATTGTTTATAGTTATTTCGGACATTTAGCAGTGTTAGGCAGTAATATAAAAGATTTCACAAGAATTAGCTCTGTTTGGCAGTGTTTGACAGAGTTTCTCAAAGTTTGCAGTAAAGAACAGTTTCCACAAAAAATGTATAACAGGAAAATAATAATCTTGCGTTAATATTATAATGTTCACTATTAAATGTTACAAATACTTTGCAAAAAATTGCAAAACATTGTTAATCATTGCCAAGCAATACCAACAAAACGTTAAACTGTGAAATACTGCCAAATACTGCTAAACACTGCTCAACCTTGCCACACTTTGTCAAATTTATTTTAATTATAGATGCTGACAAAAGAAACGCAAACTCTTCACATCTTGCCAAACCCTGCTAAAAACGCTGCCAAATTGTTGACAAACTTTTGTAAAAAATGCTAAATACTGTCTAATGTTGCCAAACGTCCGAAATACTATAGTTAGAAAGTATTATGCAGTGTTCTGTCAGTATTTTGAAAAGTTTGGCAAATTTTACATTTTCACTAGGGTAATTGTTTCATGTCACCAACGGTTTTCGGGTATTAGCGACAGAAGTAACTATAGTCCGTAGTTTTTGGTGCACGTAATTTTTTTTGTAGAGTGATTTACGGCTTACAAGTTCAAATTCCCGTCACCGAAAAATTAATTGAACAATTTTTTAAATGTTTCTGAAAATTTTTGATTGACAGGAGGATTCGAACTCGCAACCTCGAGCACCCTTGTCTTGGGAAGCGAAATCGATAACCGATACTTTAATTAATTTATTGTTTCAATAAACCTACTTTTAAATTAACAGAAATTTTTAATCGTAGTTAGATCAATCAAATTTTTGTTCTAAAAATATATAACATTTTCAATGCAAGTGCAAAGGAATGAAACTTCACAAGTCTCTCTTTTAATTCAACCAACATAAACTATTTTTCAGTTAATCATTTCTTTTACACAATACTCGTGCTTCAATTCGTCCGCTCGTCAGAGACAAAAAAAAAAATGACGAGCTCGACAGCAAGAAGATCAGAATCTCTCACCTGTGAGTCCCGGGCTGGCGGAGCCGGCGGTCATGTACCCGGCGGACTTGCGTGGCGGCTCGCGCTTGCGCCACTTGGCGCGCCGATTCTGGAACCAGACCTGGACGCGCGACTCCGAGAGGCCGAGCTTCACCGCGAGCTCCTCGCGCGCGAACACGTCCGGGTAGGGGGCCCGCTCGAACGCCCGCTCGAGCTCCTCCAGCTGGTACGCCGTGAAGGTCGTTCTGAAACAGGAGGGAGGACGCGTGCTTGTCAGAGACGGCTTTTTTTTTTGCAGAAATTCCTGAATTTATTGCCGGGGAGAATGGAAAGATTGAAAGAGGGCGGTGTGAAAAATATCTGGGCTCTAGCTTATTATTGCCGTGTTGAAAAATAAATGTGGAGTTTGCGGAGACGGCGACTTGCATCTGCAACGTTATTATAATTTCCTTTTTCTTCTTCTCTAATCGTAAATAGACGTTTTCATTTATTTATAATAGGCTATAGTTTCCAACCCAAAGAAGAAGCTTTAAGATTTTATAAAAGAGGTGTCAACTGACATTTTTACAGCACCGTAAAAGGGACGAAAAGATCGCGTTGCAATTGCTTATATATGCATTAGGTCTTCTTACAAATTAAAGAGAGTATTTTAGAAAAGTGCGCTTATCCCGGGAGGATATAAAGAACCGCATAGATTGAATAAATTTTATATTCTTAAAACATTTATAAATACGCGAACATTATCTATATCCTTGCATATTCCAACTTCCACACATGATTTGCACTAACGACAAGCAACGACGAACTTATCCTCAAAAATTACCCGTCTTGCTATATAAACCTTCCCTTTTAACCAAATCATTATATTGCCTTTTCCCAAAGTTTTAAAACGATTCCCCTTCCGGCTCGAAGAACAATTGGCACCCCAAAAAAAAGACCAAAAAAAACAAAACAATCACCCACTCCTCTGCCCCCATGTCCGGCACTCGGCCACGTGACGCTTTAATTGGACCCCCTCGCCCGGCGGCGCGAGGGTGTAATTGAGTCACGGCGGAGTCAGGCGCGCCGATGCGGGGACCCACATACACGCGCGCAGGAATGCGCCATGCGACCGACGGCCGACCGAATAAATGATAACTGTTTTCGGCTGTCGCTTAGAGAGAGAGAGAGAGATGCCTCGGAGGGTTGGGGAGCGACGAGTGCTGCGGGGGGGTTTCGCTTTTTATAAGCTGTGCAGTTGGAACGGTGTGGGTGCACAGCTTTGAAATGTGGGGAATTATGTCAGCGATTTTTTATAGATTTGGTGCGGAATTATAGCAAGAGCTTTTGAAATTTGCAATTATTATAGTACTTTTAAGAGCCGCAATTCATTATTAAGGGGGATTTGCAGCTATAAAATAGCCCTATTTAACTTTTGCTTTTTAATAAAAAATTTTTTTCTATTTTTATAATAATATATTTAGTTTATTGTGAAATAAACCAAACTAACTAAATGGCTTTAACGTAATATGCAGAATGAACTAATTCATGGATTTTCATTCTGCGGAGCTTAAGGAGGTTTTCGAGTAAAAATTGAGGATTTAGAAGAAAGTTTGCCTCTTTAGGTAATTTAAATCTAAAAATTTAAATAGCAACATATGTAAAATGAGAGTACTTAATATACAAGAAAAAAGATTAAAATCGTATTTTTTTATAGTGTAATTCGAAATATAAATATTGTTTATGAAAGTAAAAGCGTGGTTTGAGATGGTAAACATTTTTATTTTTTATCTAATTTCAATATGTCTAAGCTTATTTTGTATTTTCCCAGCAGCTGACGCGTTTTTACATAAACAATTACGTATAACTTTGTTCTGATGAATTATTTTGCAATTCCCCACGGTAAATTTATAGGTAAATATATAAAGAACAAAATAAGCGTACAAGGAGAGTTTACGACATTTGGGTAATGTAACTATGCGATATGTTTTCTTATGCTAAAATATGAAGGAAGCCGCGTCCGTTCGGCCTAACGCTCGATTTTTCAAAAGTTATGTGCTCTTTTAGCAAAAATCTAAGAAAAATCGATTGTTAATTAAGCACGTATAACTTCTCAACTATTAACGGTACAGTATTTTAACTATCGACATTCGAAAGATGAGATCAAATCCTACCGATTAAAAAAAATTTCATCCAAAAATAGTTATTAGCCGAACGGACGCGGCTTCCTTCATATTTTAGCATGAGAAAACATATCGCATAGTTACATTACCCAAATGTCGTACACTCTCCTTGTTAGACATATTGAAATTAGATAAAAAATAAAAATGTTTACCATCTCAAACAAAGTTTTTACTTTCATAAACAATATTTATATTTTGAATTACACAATAAAAAAATCTTTTTTCTTGTATATTAAGTACTTTACACATGTTAGTATTTAAATTTTTAGATTTAAATTTCCTGAAGAGGCAAAGAATTTCCTCTAGAATCCTCAATTTTTACTCGACAACCTCCTTAAAATTCTTATATTCTATGTATGTTCAAAGATTTATGCACATCGATTTCTATATGATTTAGTATTTTGAAAATTTAAAACTAAAAATGGAAAAATTTTAACATTTCGTGACCTTTTATGTTTTTTTGAATTTAAAAAATTATAAATCAAAGAATCGGATACGCGAAGAGCTTTGGACCTAAGTAGCATGAAATGCAAAAATAAATTTAATTATAAAACAAAAGATTGAATAGGATATATTTTTAAGCATAAAACCCCTTTTAAGTTAATTATATTATCTTTTTCATTCGAAATTTCTTAATTTTGACGTAATACTTAAAAATTATGAGATATATAAAGTTATAATAGATAAATAAAAAGAATTATTTTAATTTCAATTGTTCTCACCTAGTTTTCTTCTTTTTGATGCCATTGTTCTCAGTCTTCTTCTTCGAGTCCTTTTTCGCTGGCTGTGCCTCGTTGCTCACTGTACGATAAATCGCAATTGAACGATTCGTGTTAGATATAAAACGCAACGAGACTCGTTGAAAAGTCAGTTAACAAACAATTGCTATCTACATAAATTTACTATTTGAACGAGAGTTTATTGTTTTTTCTCTCAAAAAAGTCTATCGAATTTCATCGAACCCAAATACAATTTCCTCAAAGTATACTAAACTATTCATCCCCGACTCATCAGTTACCAAAAAAATCCAACGAACCTGGAGCCAGTTGACCGAGCGGATCGTCCTGCTTGCGCTTCATCGAATTGGCAATCTGCAGACTCTGCTGCTGTTGCTGCTGCTGCTGCTGCTGCAGAGCGGCGGCGCCGGTCGCCGGGGCGGCAGCGGCGCTCGTGGAGGTCGTGACGTCCTGCGCCTGTGCCATCGGCGCGTACATCCCGGCGAGCTCCAGCTCCTTCAGCTCCTTCTGCTGCTGCTGCTGCTGCTGCTGCTGCTGTTGTTGATGGTGCTGTTGCTGATGGTGCTGCTGCTGCTGCAAGTGGTGGTGTGGCGGCTGGTGGTGCGGCGGCGAGCCTCCCGACGAGTCTGGGGTTTCGAGGTTTAGGTAGATTTTTATTAGGGGTGGCAATTTTTGGAGAGAATTTAAGAGAGCGGTAAAAAATTTACGTTGTTGTAATGTACGTTAGGTTTTTTGTTAAATGAAGTAATTTATGTCAAGTCTGCTTTCATCTCATTTATATTAAGGTACTTAATCAATAATGATGACGATTTGATTTTAATCTGATTTTGAAAAAATTTAAAAGGGAATCTAAAACTTGTAAGTGATTTTAAGTTTATTTAAAGGTAACGTACATTGTATCATGACAAACGTTGTTGTATCGTAACAAAACGAATATTCCTAAAACTTTAATAGTAAACGTATTCAAATTATTTAACTTTATCTACATTCGTTGACAAAAATAAAATTAAAATTGCGTTTACATTGAAATTCGAATAATTGTAAACGAAAAGATATCGAACAATAGCACTCAATGTTTCAGAATGTTAAAAATAACCCAAGTAAAAGTAATTTAAACACATTTAAAATCCAACTAACGCGGAAAACGCCGAAGAACCGTGAGGCAAAAACCACCCGCGTCCATAATCGTCCAACAAACTCGCTCGTCACCCAACTCCCGTATCAAGCGTCGGAACGTAATCCCACCGAACTCTCTCTCTCTCTCTCTCGTCAATCTCGAAGCGGCACGGCGCAATTACCCAATTTGTGTAGGTGTCCGGAGCCGGGCGGCATGAGCTCGGCGCCGTGGTGGTTGCCGTGGAGCCCGAGCATGACCTGGATGCTGTGAACGCCGGTGCCGCCGCGAGCTCCGAAATCCGAGAAGATCGGGTCGTCGAACGGACCGCCGTCCATGCCTAGGAGCACCTCAATCTTGGGAAATCCGACCGAGCACACTTGTATTCGCCGCACGGAATAACGCGCCGAAGGTCCAGCTCCCGAATCTCGCACTCTCTAGGCGGCGGCGGCGGCGGCGGCACACACACGTGTCGGCGGAGCAATTGCCGCCAATTACCGCGGCCGCGGTGGAGAGGGATATGGGTGTATCCGCGGGAATTGGTCTCTCGATAATTTTCTCTCTCTCTGTCCGTCAGCGAAGAGCGGAGTATAGCCGTGCGGTGTGCAGTTGGTCCGAGGCTCGCGGCGCGACTGTGCCTTCGATTTCTCGGCTCGGTTAATTCTCCCCTCGGCGCGGCTCGCCCAAAGGTTTATATAATGTTTAACGAGGCGCCGAGTCGGCCGGCCGCCGGCCAATCCTGGCGGAGCGCGGCCATGCGGGCGAGCGCAGCGGGCCCCCGCATTGGAGAGCCGAGAGGCGATGGGTTGGATCCTGGACCGGCGGCGACGAATCGAGCCCGCCGCCGAGCGGAGCGCGACGCGCCCGAGACGCGAGCGGGTTCGAGACTTTTTTTCAGAAGGAGAAATTCGCGATTTTACGGAGCTGCCGGCTTTTGCGGGGAAGATTTTTTTAATGTCTAATTTGAAGTCTATGTGCGTTGCGAGGAAGTAAACAGATTTTTAGGATTGGCAATGTACTCGATTGTGCGATTAATGCGTGCGAATAGAGGATGAGACGAAAAGTTGAATTTTGTCGTAAATATTATAATTACTAACTTTAGCTTATTGCAAACGTGATTTTTTTCTGTAAAGAGGCTTTTTTCTAAAAGGTTTTTTGAACCATGCATTAAACTTGGTGACCCCTTTATCACAAGTGACAACAAAATATCTATCCATAACAAAATATATACTTACTGATTTCTTGGTACAACTTAGCTTTCTTCTTCTGGTTTATCTTTAATGTGAATTTATTCAAGAATTGTGAAATAATTGAATTTAAATATTTTATTTATTTATTTTTTTTTTTTTTTCATCTACAGGACTATTCTTGCTGTTAAGTTATCTGAAGCACTATTCTTGCTGATAAGTTATATGCGAAAAATTTGACTTTCATCATTTCTTTTCAATATTTATCAAATTTTAAGGAATGGATCAAATAATACAGTAATTTTCTATACAGTTTAGATATTTATTAAAAAAATGTAGACTGCCTCAGTACACAAATATATACAATTTGAATTGCCAAAATATATTTAAAATCTAAAAGTTTCATAAAAAATGATCTATCCTCGGAGCCAGTCGCTCTTGTAAAAATAATTTTGCATACTTGAGTTTCGTCATTAAGCTCCGCAAATTGTCGTCCCAGAGCGGTCTTCTAAATTTCTTCAGTTTCTTAAAGCACCGTAATGCGTCGTTTCCTCCCGAGGAAGCACCGCAACACTAAAACTCCCGTCCTCGCGCACTTATTACGCACCGCGCAGCCTCGTGACTCACCGCGCAATTTCCTCAATCGCCAGCTCGTCGAGTTTCTCGCACCAAACTGAAAACACACTGCACTCCGCGAGCACCAAACCGATTCACCCGGGCGCGCATTCACCACCTCACTCCCGGAAGGAAGCACCCTCGATCCTCGGACTTGGCGCCCAAGCCGACGTCGGGCGCCATTTTCCCGAGGGACCTCGGCGACCGGGCGCCGCTGCTTCCTCCCCCCGGGAAAAGCTCCCCGGCTCCCCCTCGACGCGGGGGAAAGAGCGGCTCTCTCTCTCTCTCTCTCCTCTCCCGGGTGGAGAGAGGCAGCTCTCGGAGTAGTCGGTCCACGTCGGCTGGCCGGCGGCATGGCACTGAGCCGCCGTTATAAGCTCTTAAGCGCGGGCTCAATGAAACCAGCAATCGCCAGGAATTGCCTCGAATTGGCCCAATCAAACTACCCCCATTCTATGCGTGTGTACACGCGCGTATTAACGGCTAATTTCATTCGTGTGTATAGTGTCCGCGAGAGAGAGAGAGAGAGAGGCGATGAGCGCAGCCTACTAACCGCAGCCCGCGTTAATTAGCGCTCGAGTTCATCGGATACTGCGGCTGTTTATAACGATATCCCCGAGGGTTTCGAGCGCCCAGGTGAAAGTCGCGGGCTCGGCGACGAGGAGGGGCAGGTTGATTGGCGTCGACGGATGACGAGGATGTCGAGCTCTTCCTGGGGATATATTGTGCCGGGACGAGCTGGCTCTTCAATTGGAGTTAATTTGCGATTTGGTAAGGGATGAGATTCGTCGATGATTGATCGAGGAGCGTCGCCGGATGATGGAACGGCGGAAGGTGGAAATGGAAAAGTGGAGGAGCGCGTTGTTTGTCGATATTAGCTTTGGTATTGTAAGAAAATGTGGGTTAGACGATGGCTTTCGTTACATCGTGTTTCTCAATCATCGTTTAATTATCGCTTTAAGAAACGGCGACTGCAATAAAAGATACGTTTTAGAAGTGGGCGCTTAATTTTATTGCACTAAAGTGCTTATGTACTGTTGAAATGATGCTTTCTTTATTTGGTTATTTTGTTCGCTTGTATTATTTAGAATACGATTAGTAATCTAAAGTATTAGCACTTTTATTACTAAAATGGCTGTATTTTTTATAATCATTATATATTCGTTGTTACCTTACTGAGAAAAAAATGAAACAACCGCATTTTCTGTTAAATATAATCAATAAAATTTTCGGAATTGATTTGACAGAATTGCTATATTGATTTAAGAGAAAAGTTGTTGATTTAACAGAAACTCTGTTGACTGAACAGACACTTTGTCAAATTAACTGCCAATTTTGTCAAATTAACCCAAAATTATGTCAATTAACCAAAAAATCTGTTGAGTATAATTAACAGCAAATGCATCAGTTGTTTCAACAAGATTTTTTTTTCAGTGCAATGTAATTGAATTGTTTTGCAGTGCAAATAAACTATCTTCGATACAAAATTAAAGTCATATCAAAATAAAATTCTTGATGACATTAAACTTCAGGAGATGTAAATTAAAGCTTCCTCCTTCTATGTTGAAATTTACATAAAAATTGATACTTTTCTCTCTCAATAGTGTCGCGGTGCATCTTTTATACTCCGCAGTAAGCCTAAATAAACACAAAAAGAGAAAACCGCGGCACTATATTGAGAGGGAGGAGTGTACTTTTAAAATTTCTCTATATCTTTAACAATATTTATATTAAAAAACGATACTTTCATTGCCATATCATCGCAATTAAAAAAGCACTCCCCGTACTCTAAAAAA
Organism: Ormyrus pomaceus; assembly: GCA_900474385.1. Lineage (NCBI taxonomy): Eukaryota > Metazoa > Arthropoda > Insecta > Hymenoptera > Ormyridae > Ormyrus > Ormyrus pomaceus. The sequence continues at coordinate 39,725 of UCOM01000958.1, forward strand.
AAAGCTCACTCCTCAATACATTCCCATCACTTCATCCTGGCCAACTCGTCGTAACAAAAAAGCAGCCCGCCGCATTACCGCGGCTCGGCAGCTCTGCCTTCCCACAAATCGATTCCCCCCTTACATCCGTCATCAGCCCGTAGGACGGCGAAGCTCGACGGCGGCAGCCCGTAGCTGCAGCTTCCTCTCGAAAAAGCGTGCGCGCGCTCGAGCTCCTTCGCCGCGGCGGAGAATTAAAGCGCGCGCCGGACAATGCGAGAAACGTACGTCTCCCACGCCGCGGCGCGCCACCCTCATGTGGGCGCGCGCCAGGCCGTTCACACGGCGCGAGGCGGACCAGCATGTGAATCTTTGTTGCCTCCTGGCGGCGAGAGCGGATTTTCGACCGGGGCCGAGGTCGAGGAGCCGGGCCGCGTGGACGGATTTTTTTTGAAAGACTCGAGGAGTTGGTTTCGCTATGCGGTGTTCGATTCGATCGAAAAAGTCGACAGAAATGTAAGACTGCGCCAGAACACTGACTATTGCGGCTTGATCGAAGAACATTCTTGCTTTTCTTCTAAGCTTTGGACTTTTAATTTATGGGTTCCCAGAAAAAAAAATGTTATATCTGTTGCGTTGGGTAAAATTAACGAGTGCTATTAGTTCGTTTCGGTAGCAATTAATTTACGTCATTCGAACAAGTTTATCAAATTCGACAGAGCTTTTTCAACGCTTGGTCTGCAAAGGGACATATAGATTTGAATGCCCGAAATTTAATATCGATGTAAACAGGAACCTGTTTGTTTTTGATAGATTGTAATTATTGTAAAATCTTCGAAAGAGAAATTATGAATAGATTGGGTCTCCAGAATTTATGCAAATTAAAACTTGAATACTCTTCCGTCTTTTTAAATATTAGCTCAATAAAAGTATAATACACGGAAAGAAAAGTTCAGGAAAAGTTATTATCTTTTTAGAAAAGTGGTAACAGACTTGCCGTAAGCCAAAAAGTCTATATAGTAATTTTTTGGCTTACGGCAAGTCTGTTACCGTTTTACTAAAAAGATATTAGTAATGTTTCCTGAACTTTTCTCTCCGTCTATAGGAACTTGGCAAAAATGACAATTACAGTACTATATTTTTCACCATATTCCTCAATTTTTGTGCGCTTCCCAGTCATCGGTGGCCTCGCCGAATATTACGCTAATTTTTAAAATCCCAAGAGCACCAAAACGAAAGCGAAATCAGTCGCTTTCCTCGATCCTCCGCTCTCGCCACCCCTTCGAAGTCGTCGTCGTCGGCGGCGGCTGCGGCAGGTGCGCCTCTCTCGCTCGCTCGCCGTTCGGCGGCTCCTCCGGCTGGTCGGCCTAAATGGCCGTTAACTCGATGTGATTTTGCCGGCGAACCACTAAATTGAACGAATACGAACTAAACTGAACTCAACTAAGCTAATCATATCACATTACTGGGCTTGGTTATTAGCCCCGAGAGAGAGAGAGAGAGAGAGAGAGAGCCGGCCTTCCTTCGAGGAAGGAGGGGGCGAAACGCCACTATAAGCGAAGGCCCGTCGATGCCGCGGCTGCAGTTATCGGCGCGGCTCCTGCACCGAAACTTCATCCCCCCGAGCGCCGCAGCCGCCGCTTCTTCCTTCCCGCGGCTCTTGGTGATTGTGCGTCTGTGATTTCGTTGGATAATTGCGCTCGACGAGATTGATTTGTAATGGAGGACTCGTGGGCCGGCAGTTGTTTTTCGGTAAAAGTCGCGAGTTTGTCGTTTAAGCCAATTTCGAAGATTCCTTTGCGGACGTTTCCACGAATGTTGCGCAGATGTATAGTTTTAGTACGTCAATAAGTAACAAAATCAATGTACATCTCGGTTCGACTTGCTAAAAATCCAGCGTTGAAAGCAAAAGCATCTGAAAGCAATAGTGAAAAGAATCTAAAAACCGAGCAAAATGAAAGCAGCCCTCCTAAACCTCCCCAACCGGTCCAGTCCCCGAGCACCCAGCCAAAAGCTCTCAATCTCCCAGCTTCCCTCTCGAAAATCGGCAGGCGAAGAAGGACGTGTGCACGCGCGGCGCCTCGGCGGACGTCTCCTCCCAGCGCGGGCAGTCCCCGCCCCCCGAGCCTCCGCTCGGCCAATGGAGCGGCGGGGGCCGCCATCGGGGCGCCTCTCTCGAGCCTCGTCGGCGCGGCGGCGGACGATTTTTGGGGAAGCTCGCGAGAGTTACGATGACGGATGCCTTTTCGGCGCTTTGTGCCTCGCTAGATATATATAGTATACGGGCAGATTAATTGCGTTGGGAAAAAGAGTTGCGACACGGGCGGGATGAAATTACTCTGCCGCTACTGTCGGTGCTGATGTCGGGGACGAAAAAAATATTGCTTTTATTTTCGACGCCGACCATCGGGGGAGCGGAGAGGTTTTTTTTTTTTTAATAAATTGTGTTTTTGTAAGGTAGATTTTTAAGACACTGGACGCGTGGATAATTTTTGTTTAAAGTTCAAAAAGCGTGTTTGCAGATATATTTGCAGATACCTGTAGAAATTATATGTACATCACGAGATACTAAATGTTTAAATGAACTTCTGTATAGTTTTTTGTTAAATAAGTTAGGAAGTTTATTTATTATTGGTTTACATTATTAATATTAATTATTAATGTAAAATATTCTTTTGAAAAAGAATTGAAGAATAATTGTAAGAGGCGAAACAAATAAATAAGATATCAAATTTTACATTTACCCTGAAATCTTACAGAAACATGTTATACGTTAATGATCGATTCTATTTTTGTCAAGAAAACTAAATGATTACAATTATATTACAATTATAAGGTTTAAAAATAGTGTTTATACTGAAGTCTTTACAGATTTATTGCTATAATTATGGCTGAAAAAAATATCCCAAGAATTCCAACAACAAAGTAAAAAAGCTCGGTGTGATATATTATAGAAATTTATATCTTTAGAACAATTTTCAATCTTTTTTTCGAAATTTTCGTGCATTTAAATTAATGAATGTGTTATTTTTTAAAATAATGTTGTTGATATTTCTTATAAGCGAAAACAGAAACCAAACCGAAGCAATTGTATTTAGCCGCCAATGTAAGGTTCACACATATTCCTTTGGGCATTTAAAATGTTGACTTTAAAAGGAACAAGAATAAATTTCCAAATTTTTATGTGACAATAATCAAATAGATGATTTGTATTTTATTTATTTTTTTAAGAATACAACTATGCGCTTATCGGCAAGATTATATTTCTTTACTTTGACGTAAAAGTCGTTTTTTCCAAAAATATATAATATACTTAAATTCCTCTCCATTTAGTAAAATTTCCCATTTTTCAATAGGACAAAAGCAAACCTTCATAATCATTTTCTAATACATACAAATCTCAAACATTTCAAACTAAAGACCCTAAAGGCGCTATTCTCTAATAAGTAAAACTCGATGCATTATACCAACACCGAAATAAAAAGCAAATTTCAAAGGCCCCAGTCCCCTCCGCCCAACTTATCAGTGCCTGCCGACATGCTCGAGCAAAAAAAAACCCCCAATTCCTCCGCCAACGACGAACTTCGGAGAAGGCCCCTCTCAACCCTCCATCCAGAATTCTAAGCTCCGGATTTTTTCCGCCGCCGAGGGAGAGAGAAAGAGAAAAAAGCACGCTCGCTCGTCGCGGTGCGGTGCGGCGGTGCGCAGGTCGGCGGCGCGGCTCGCCACCAATTGAGCGAGTTAAGCTCCCCCTCAATTGATCCCAATCGCCGTCAATTGAGCGTAATTGCGCGAAGGCGGCCCCAGGCCACTCTCCGGGCTCTCTCGGCGCGTTTTTATTTTACGCTGTACATGCGCCAAGAGAGAGAGAGAGAGAGAGAGAGAGCCGCTCGGCAACGTCGGGGCTTCGTCGCTGCGCGCTGCCGCAGGAGCGGCGCGGCATCGGGCTTTTCCCGCGGACGACCAGAGGCACGTATACTGGGTGTCGGGGAAATTACGGAACGAGAGAGGCTGGTTTAATTCTTTTGAGATGATTTTCGGGACTGGCAAGCAGGCTTCGTGCAAGGAGAACATTTTTCTAGTAAAAATTACAATAGTACACTTTAATTCGATCGCAGATTATACACATCTAAAAAATTACCCTAGTTCCTAGTAAATTTTACGAGGTCAATGATAAATTTTCATATTTAGACTTGCAAAATTTACTAGGAACTAAAGAAATTTTTTAGATTTTTATATAGTCTGGTGATAAAATTAAAACGTACTATTCTAATTTTTACTAGAAAATTTTTCTCCATGTGAAGGGTTAAAAGAATTGGATGAATTTCAAAGTTGCTTCAATAGTTTATTAGATTTTATACTAAAAAGATTTTTTTTTCGTTTATTTCTTTAGTGAGTATATTTGCTAAAAAAGGCTAATCTAAAAACAATTGGTTTTTAGATTAGTCAAGAAAACAAAAAATAATTGATTATCATAACTAATGAATTTATTATTCATCTATTCCATATTTTTCTGGACATCATCACATCATCTAACCGATTTTTTTTTCGTTCGTAATTTAGTGAACAAATCTGTTTGCTATTTTTTAATTTATACCCATGCACACTGAGAGAAGAAATATAGTAAAAATTACTATAAGTCTAGTAAAGCCACCACAGACTGGCAAACCCTAAAAAATTAATATACTTTATAAAAAATTTTGCTACACTGTTTGGTAAATTATTCTATAAAGTATGGTAATTTTTTTGGTTTTGACAGTCTGTGGTGGCCTTACTAGACAATATGATAATTTTTACTAAACTTTTCTCTCAGTGATAGCATGTAGCCAAATACGAAAAAATCATTTTCACGAAGAAAATACTTCTTTGTAAACAATATTTCTTTGACCTGGTAAAATAAGGCCACATTATCTGTAAAAAAACATTTTTAAAACATCACCGACGCAAGAGGGAATATTTAACAAATCGATAAGCCGAACCTTCACCCGAATGATCATATTATTCGTCCGTCAGCTCCATCACCGGCGAACTCGGAACACCCAGTATAAAGCGATCGCGATACCGCTTCGAGAAACGCGCGCTCGAGCTTTTACGACGGCGCGTCTTCTGCGGAATTTCGGCCTCAATGACCGCGACGTTCTTTTGCCTCTTTCCCTCTCTGATGTAACCGGATAGGGAGCTTCTTATTCCAAGACTTTTAATTCGCGCTTTTCTGCAAAGACACTTTCTTCGGGGTGTTTTGGAGTTTTAAAGGGTGACTGGGATTATTCTTTTTAACGGTTTCCAAGGATAAGAATTTTTACAAAACAAGTTTACATACTTCGATTTATGGTTAATTTCGACTTTACTAAAATCATAATTGAAAATAATGCAAAATGTAATAAATTGTTTGTTATAAAATATCCACTTAAATTCTGTACAATCCACTATATCATAACTCACTAGGAGAGGACACCACTTTTGGGTCACGGATTATCTTGTAACTTCGGTATATGTTTTCTAATGTTAAAATATGAAGAAAGCCGCGTCCATTCGGTCTAACGCTCGATTTTTCAAAAGTTATGAGCTCTTTTACCGAAAATCTAAAAAAAATCGATTTTTGTTTAATCACATATAACTTTTAAACAGTTAATTGTAAAGTACTTTAACTGCCGGCATTTGAAAGATGAGATCAAATCCTATCGATTAAAAAAAATTTTGTCTAAAAATCTTTATTTGTTCCAAAGTTATAGTCAAACAAAGAATGATCATTAAAATAGCATAAAAAGTTCATTGGCATAATTTTAGTTTATTTTAACGGTTATTCTTTGTTTGACTATAACTTTGGAACAAATAAAGATTTTTGGACGAAATTTTTTTTTAATCAATAGGATTTGATCTCACCTTTCAAATTCCGGGAGTTAAAGTACTTTACAATTAATTGATTTTCGATAAAAGAGCTCATAACTTTTGAAAAATCGAGCGTTAGACCGAATGAACGCAGCTTTCTTCATATTTTAACATTTGTGACCCAAAAGTGGTGTCCTCTCCTAGTAAGTTGATTATGTTAATAAAATTCTTACGATACAAATAAACTCTGCTTGCAAAGTCCGGCTTGTTGGTCCCGAAAATAACTTTTTACGACCAGTAACCGAAAACTTATTTAAGAGTTTTCAAGTTCTGTGTTAAGGAATTGAATTAATTTTAACACTTAAAAGGCAACAGAATAAAACTTTTAAGCATAAAAGTTAAAAGTAATTAATACAATATCTGTTTAAAGTACATAAATTAGAAGGATAATATGAAGTATTAAATTATTTAGGTGTCAATTAACAATCGTAAAAAAAGAGAATATTGATCAATAGTATACTTTTCTGCATACCTTTTCTAGCTAAATAAAAATTTGCAATAAAGTTAGGATTAAAATTACATAAGTAGATTTTTTATGTTATTTTAATGATCATTTTTTGTTTGACTATAACTTTTGAACAATCAAAGATTTTTTGATGTAATTTTGTTTTAGTCGATAGGATTTTATCTCACCTTTCGAATGCCAATAATTAAAATACCGTACCGTTAATAGTTGAGAAATTATATGTGATTAAACAACAATCGATTTTTTTTACACACCACGTGTAAAGTGCGTACTGTACGCCCCGCTAGCGGGGCCTAAAGTAAGCAATGTATGCCCTAGGCATCACTTTACGGCGAGGCAATTTCCAATCGCGAACGCATCTAGGTATCTATGTTCATAGGCTAAAGCGAATCGAGCGCTGCCCAATTGATCGTACCTAACCACTTACTACATCACCGCTATACTAATAATAGCATCAAATCGTATCAATCAAAAAAGTGTCACTAAATATAAAAGTGCCTTTGTAATTAATGTTAACATCATCCAACATTCCTGTCTAGAGTATCGTTGAAGTTAAAATTATCCTTGAAGTTAAGATTATCGTTTATATTAAGATTATCGTTGAGGTTACGTTTATCGTTGAAATTAAGATTGTCGTGAAATAATCATAGTGAAATAAACAATTAAACAAAGAACACCTAATACAAATACTAAATTAGTCTAAAATTTGTTCCAAAACATAAGTCAAAATGTCAGAAGAATCATCTGATGATGAAAACTTTGATCTCGAACTAATCACCATTGTGTTTTGAAAACTAAAAGATATACCCATTAATTTAATTTTTAATTTATTAAAAATAAATATTAACTTTATTGTTTCAAATTGTACAACTTTTTGAAGTTGAATGTAAATACTATATTTATATTTCTGTATATTTTTAAACATATTTTATTTTTTGTTTAAACATGTTTTATTTTTAACTATATTTTATTTTTTGTTGTAAAATTTCGATATATATGTGTTTCCGGCGCCCGCTGGCCAGCAGCCCTTGCTGCGCTCGGGCCGCAAATGCCGCGGCGCCGAAAACACCTACGCCCGCTCGAATTGTTACTGTCATTCAAATACTCCCGCTGCTGTGCGCGCGCACCTAATCTCTCTACGTAGTTTATGCCGAACTATCAAGCGCACTGAAGTTAGCGCCGGGATATCGATCGACTGCGCCTCAACACGCTCGTAGAAAAGCTTTCTTTTGCACAATCAAATATAATTTTGCAATAATATTTGTGTACGCACTTTCCATCTGATGTGTAAAAAAGTAGTATATGCACCACGGGAGTACAGTGGGCAAGTACGTCCTGCGTGAACTTGACGCCCGAGCGAAGCGAAGCTAGCTGCATAATGTACTATTTCTTAGACTTTCATATTTTAACATTAGAAAACATATCCCTAAGTTATAGGAAAATCCATTACCTAAATGTCGTACACTCTCCTCGTTAGTTATACATTTTATTTGTTTAATTGTTCATGTTTTATTTTTATTTTATACTAGGTACAAATACCTCGCTCCTAAAGTTGCTCGGTTGAATTACACGTATTTTTTCTTTGATAATTTTTATAATAATAATATTTTAAATTTTGTTAAATTTTGATATTATTCGAGTTTTACATTGCAAATGATGCGTACTGATATACTTATATACTATTAATCCTTAAATAAATAAATAAATGAATACAAAATTATAATAATGAAAAATTTTTATTTTATATTTATTTATTTTATTTTACTTTATATTAATTTATATTACTATATCTTTAAGTTTAATTTTAAGTTTAGTACATAGTTTTACAACTGTTAACCTAAATCTGCACTATTTTATTCTTTTGGGTTTATGCTCGAACGTCCCTACTAAAACTTTTACTGATCTTGCAAAACTATGTAGCACTCCGGTCCTTAGTTAATCTCTCTCTCTCTCTTTTCTGAAAAGACTTCTGTTCTGCCAAGCTATTATCTTAGATTAGACTCTGTTGTAAAGTAGAGTATCTATATACTTAAACTCAGGAGGAAAAGCCCACGAATTAGTAAATATTTACATGTTTGCGGAACAGTTTTTCTGTCGGAGTTAGAACGCTAGTGCCTATTAATAATAACTATTAAAGATTCCACGATTTTTAAATATCTGCAAATAATTCCTTACTACTTCTAAAATATTATGTAAAACCCGAGTACGAATTACGATGAACGACCGCAAGAAAGATACATAAACTCAAATGCAATCCCAAACAAAACAAGATCTGTTTTAAAGGTGCTCCTCAGGGCGGTTTACTCAACGCCATACTAAAAAATACATATAACATACACCGCTAACATTGCATCTGATCTTCCCAAAACAGTTGTTATTAAGACCATCAAAAAGAGATAAAAACTGCATTGAAAAAACAATTAAAATAATACAGATCGATTTACTTGAACTAGGCTTAGAAATATCTCTCGATAACAAAAAAATCTTAGATTTTATTAATAAAAAAAATACCTCCACGCTCTATTGAAACAAACATAAATAACCATTAGCCACATATTGTTCTTCTGCTCACTTTCTTAGTATAGTTTTCGAAACTATAATTCATTTGCACAAAAGCTATGTTAGATTGATAATTGACTACTGGTAGTTTTATTTATACACTGCCATATAGGGAAGCCCGATTCTTAAAAAAAGAATCGATGTTTTGAAATCGGATTTTAGAAAAGATCGATATCCTCAAATCGATATTTTCCAAAAAGGATCGTAGAATCGAGAATCGATTTCACTTTCGTGTTAATAAAAAATTGATCAAAAAAAAAAAATAAAAAATAAAAAAAAAATAAAAACTATAAAATAAACAAAAAATTAACAGAAACATTAAAATTATATAATTAATACATGCTTTTAATTTGACAAAGACCCAAAGAATACGGTAAAATAACAAAAACCATTACGCAAGGATGTTTTGAAAAATATAATTATTTATTTGTCCTTAACAAAAGAAAAAACCGCTGCCAATTCATTGGCACTTAGCTTCCTCCTAACTAGTTTATGGTTCCAATATTATCTCTGAGATTCATTAAAAACAATCGGTTACAAAAACATTATTTTAAACTATTCTTTATTTAATTTATTATTTATTTTTGTATTATTATTATTTTTTTCTATCCCCATTTTAGAATTTAATGAGCAGCAAAAAAAAGTTGTTACTGGAATATTTAAAGTCTTAAATACGTAATTTTTGAAACTTCATGCGCAAAGCCCGATTCCCGCAAACTTAAATAAAAATGCATGTGATAAATCAAGCTTTGTATAAGTCGTAAAAAAATATAATGTGCAATACAAGAGCAAAAAGGTGATTTTAATCTGGTGCTACCTTTTCACACTATCTTCGTTTTGAAAAAAAAATTTCAAGTAAATTGAATTGCCTCTAGTAATTATAAGCCAAAGAAAAGTAATTTTTTGTATTTTATTTAAACTATATTGCTATAACTAATGTAAAAAGTCATAATAAAATAATAACAGTAATAAAAATATGACAGTCCTATGTTATATATATAATCGCGATACCGTACATAATTTAAAATCGTTATAAAAGAAAAACTAGTAGATGAACTTCAAAAATTCTTTTTACTTTTGAAAATTTAGTAAAAGACGAAAAAAAATAAGTGGTTGATCATTGAAAAAGACCGATTATTCACTAAGATACAGCTATTCAAAAAATTAGAAAAAAATAAATAAAACCTTAATATCTTTTGAACTAATAAGTTTCATAAGCAGAAAAATTATACAGCCCTGAACATACAAAAGATCTACCTTTTCCCAAAATTTCAAGTCAATTAAAGCCTTTTAACTCCCGTAATCGTTGGACATAAAAAACTCATTTTTTTCAGTTTTCAGCTTTTTATTCAAAAAATAATTGACAAAATAGCTTGAAATTTTTACAGATTATAGATCTATATATTCTTAATTACCAAAAATTTCTTCAGAGCAATTGCTAATTTAATTTAAGAATTATAAGCTTTTTAAAAAGAAACACGTTTTTATTAAAAACAAAGGAACCATAAGAGCTAGAATAACATTTTTTTTTTTGTTCGATTCAAATATCTCAATCTTATCATTAAAAAAAGTAAAATTAAATTTTTCGAAAATCGAAAATTTCCAATAAATCGAAAACTAATAAGGTAAACAAAAAAATATGTTTTTTTTGCCGCCATCACAAAAAAAGCTAAAAAAAATGAGCCGTGAAAGATGCAAATCCGTTCGTTATAGAAGCTGAGATCCAGGGGTATACACACACACAGACACACACACACATATGTCCATACAGACGTTGTTCAAAAACCATTTATTCTTATTCCTGACACATTAAAATACAATTACAACAGGTTTTTCGAACAACTCCAAAAATTACTATCACAAAGCTTCTTCTAGGAGAAAGCAAAATTCTACTTTTTGATAAATTGATATATTTAAAATTTATACATAATAAATATACAGTTTTATAAACAAAATAACTTATTGTTTTTTATATTATTTTTATTTAGTTAATCTATTTTAAATAAGGAGAGAGAAAGAGAGAGAGAGAGAGAATATTTCGATTCTTGGTAAAAGGGGAATCGATTCTTTGAGAATCGATGTTTAAAAGAATTGATTAAATAATCCATTCTAAAAAAAGGAATCGAATAGAATCGGGCGTCCCTACTGCCATACGCTCTGCTTTAGGTTACTGGATCAGCACAACCATAAACATACTACTTGCACAAAAAAGCTTAGAAGCCTCAAAGAATTCTCTACACAATTGGATAAATAATTTTTACTTAAAATTGTCTCTTATCTACAGTGTCAAACATGAAACTAACAATTGGAAACTTCCAGCGGTGTCAGAGCTACATGCGTCTGTCTCGCAACTGATTCTGTCCTACAACGCACAATAGACGAAAAGGCATCCATCTAAATGAATACACCTATATATGAATGCACAGTTTTAAACGATACCTTAAACTTGGCACTTGTATATAGAAATTGCAACATTGCAATATGTTCTAACTCTCTCAGCGTTTTTTTTCATTGCAATCGAAAAATATCAATACTCATTCTAGTCGTCACATATTATTTATTTATTTATTAAAAATTTAATAAAAATAAGAGCAATCATACCATACAATTCTACTAAATTCCTGCACAAAGGATTGAAGGGATTAAACAAATTGACAAATTGGCTAAAGAGGCGGCTCTTTATGAAGATTTTGATATTGGAAACATTTTACACTGATTTTATTTTGTATCACTAAAAGTCTTAGTAAATTAGAAACAACTAATGTTTTGAAAAATCAAAATTAATTTACAGGCAAAGAATACTTAACAATAGTAGAAGAACTTAAGTGTAGATTACAGTAAAAAAAACATTTACAAAAATTTAACTATGATTTAGTTACATAAAAATAGAGAAAGAAGAAAATATTCAGCCTATTTAAATCAAATTGGAAAGAGTTTTATTTTAAAAAGTAGTAAAAAAAGATGTTTATTCAAAATGTCTCTTACGGGGCAAAATTTAAGATATCACCATAAAACTGAAATTTTTTAATACTTAGTGCCAACACCTACAACTTTGAACAGGTTTTTGTTTCTAAACTCAAAAATACAATTTTAAGACCATTTTAAGTCTGCGAAACATAAAAAAAGTGACAAAATGCTCTATTTTTAACAAAATTAAAATTAGTTTATAACTTTTTTTTGGAAGGAGTGCACCAAAATTTTATTGCACAGTCGTCTAGATATTAGTTTAAAGAATATAAATGTAAAAAGAAATTTCTCTTACAACACCAAGAAGTTTGTTAAATTACCTTTTGTTTATTGCAAAATTAATTATTTATAAACAAATTACTTTTTTTACGTGAATTATACCTTACTGTGTTCTCCTACTATTTCTGAATATACCATAAAAATTTCATTGAGATTCATAAAGTATTCACTGATTTATCGCAATTTAAGAAAAAAGGCTTTGAAAATTTCATTTGTTTATACATTTCGAAAAATTGAAATTTTCTAAACTATTTTATGGTGCTAACTATGAACTATAAAGCTCCCAAAATATGCAAAAAGATTTATAAAAATCATAAAATAAAAAAGATTTATAAAAATGGACACTTCAGAAATTTTTGCTCAATATAATTATCAATAAAAACTGAAAAATTATTTGAAGGACAAAAGCCTGTGTAACTTTTTTATAAACGTAATAACCAACCTTCGTGCACAGTTTCAGTTGGATCTGATAAAAATTGGCCCATAGGGAACATTTGGAAGATTGGCACATTTGGAAGATTTTTGGCACATTTGATATAAGCTTCCAACCACATTATAATAGAAAAAAGTCCAAGTGACACAAAAATTAGAAGATTCATGGATGAAGATATGCCCATATGCTTTTTTTTGACGTTCATATTGCTACGTCTCCTTAAGCATTTAAATTTTTAGTGAAATCTATTCGCGGTCTTTTCTCTCAATTTATTTATTTTCCTAGTTTTTTCAAAACATTAAAATTGATTTATGTTGATTTTTCTATCAACTATGTAAAATAATAAAAAGTTGTAGCTTAAAGTAATGCATTTTTTAAAAGGATAATTTTTGTAGATAATCGACATAAATTTTACTGTTGCACTACAGTTATTATCATACAGATATCACACTATCTGTAATACATGTGGCGCTCTCTATAAAAATTTTAACACAATCCATAAATACTAATGACATGTCAAAAAAGTCCGTGTTTACTGTACTTTAAATACGGTAATTTTTATAGAAAATTTAGTGGAAATTTTTATTGGAAATCTTTCTCCGTGTACCTACAAGCAATCACCATAACGCCAGAAGATGTAAAAGGATCAATCGCTCTATCAGCAATATATCGTCCACCTAAATACATTCTCAAAACAGAAATGTTCTCAAAATTCTTCGAGGGTCTCGGAGATCGTTTCACAGATGCCGGAGATTACAATGCTAAACACCCATGGTGGGGATCCAGAGCTTCGACTGCAACTTCGCGAGGTAAAAAACTGTACGAAGCTATGCAGTGATGAAATTTATTTCCAGTTTCAAGCAGAAAACCAACCTATTGGCCTACTGACAAAAATAAGACGCTAGACTTAATCGACTTCGCCGTAGTAAAAGGCATCAATCCCGACTACCTCAATGCTATATCATGTTTAGATATTTCGTCAGACTACGCGCCTATTATTATTTTCTATAAACAACAAATTAAAACGAACCAAAAACAACGCATTTATACAACAAAAACAGATAGGCTGTAAATAAACAAGGAGTTAATTAAAAAAAAATTTCTTAAAAATTCTCCATCTTTAGAATGCTTGTTTGGTATATTGGATTCACTATTTTGAATTTTGATAATCTGATTCTAGACTTGAATTAACTGACCCTTAAGATACCTTAAAATATATGCATAAAATGTTCATATATAATTCTCGGGTTTCATCGAGATAAATATAGACATTTCTAAAAAATGTTCAATTTAGATAGACATATCTAAAAAATATTTAAATTTGATAAATTTTTAACGGCAAAATTGTGCTTTTTGTAAAAAAATTAAAAAATATAACTTCTCAGAATTTTTAGAAAAATAAGATACTATATTTTATTTTTAAAAATTCTTTATTTTTAGGATATCATTCCGCCATATTAGATCCACTTTGAACTCCACTTTTCGTCCAACCATTTTGAATTTTGAAAATTTGATAATGGATTTGAATTCAGCGGCTCTCAAAATCAGAAGAAATTCTTTTTTTGTATTTAAGATGACTCGGTTCCTCGTATGCACGTAAGTTATCCGACCATAGTTTTCATTTTTATTCCGCCATTTTTCAATTATTGTTTTATATATAGCTTGTTGGTAAATAAAAAACAGGTTATTGGAGATCAGTTGAAAAAGGATCATTAATCAAATTCAATGAAACATTTGAACCAATTCCGATATATCCAGATATTTTTATAATTTTTTGTCCTTTCTAGGCGCCATTGTGGAGTCACCATACCTTCAAAATAAAAATTATACGTTTTGAAAGTTCAAATATTTTATTTTAATTCACTTGAAATTTATTTTTATGTACGGTTCCTGGTTGAAAAAGTCTTTGAAAAAAATTGTTAGTTGATTTGTTGTGTTTTTTTTTTTTTTTTTTTGTAAAAAACAACCATGCCTGTTTTCTGACCAATTTTAGTAGAAAACATTTCTCAATTTAGTAGAAACATTTTTCCAGAAATTATTCTCCTTTTTATATATGAGTATAGGCGTTAAAATAAAGTTAAATTTTCGAGAGTTCAGGCGTTAATGGGTTAAAATAGAAGTCGATACGAAAACTGTCATGTGACAGATACGTTCAAAATATAAGCAAAAACATTGGCAAAATGTTGCCCTTGAAAAAAATTGTATTGCAGCGGATCACTAAAACTGAAGACTAAAAGCGGAATCGTGCAACGCGTATTAAACTTGCAGTCAATTTGCAATTAGTTCAAATGGCATCCTATACCTCAAAAAGAAAAAAACTTTAATGTGTTAAAAGTACATAGTAAATGGTCCCAAATCAATTTCAAACCTACAGTCATGCAATATGGATTAAATAGCGAATCCAAAAACACTTTAACTATCATAAAGCACGACGGATTATTCAACTACAAGAAACTCCGAAAAAGTATTGCATCAAGATTCGATGAATCAGGATATTTTGGAGGATATTCTGAAAGGGATTAAAAATACAACAATTTAAATGGATAACATTTAACATCAGAAGAGGAACACGTCGTATATTTAAGGGGTTAGGTACACTTACAAGGAAACGTCGCCAAACCCGAACTCACCGATTTTGATGAATTTGATATATGTTGTATAACATAAAAAATAAGAGACACGTATTTTTTTTTATCGGCTAATATTCACTTTAAAGGGGTAAAAGCGACCCCTAAAGTTAACCCTAAAAAACGTTTTTTCTGAATATCTCGCCTTAAAATGAATATTTTTTAACCAAACAAAATGAAGGTTATTTCTTACAAACATAGCAAGTATTTTATGGTGATTTGAAGAGTAAGGGCAGCATCCCCTATTTTTTAGGG
>UCOM01000959.1:0-54791 GCA_900474385.1 Ormyrus pomaceus
CGCTTTGAGACATCTCCCTCCGGGGAGGAACGGGTCACGCGCTGAAAGGCTACCGAGGATATCGCGGAGAACTTTGCTGCTGCGCCGAGCTAAGGGGATAAGGGAGTTGTTGTTGCTCCGTCGGCTGGCTGGCTCTTTAGCTGGGTTAGCGGTCTGCGATATCTCGTTATCCTTGGGTTTATTTACATTTTTCTGAAGCACCGCTCATTTGACGCAGCGCCCAAGTCAAAGGAGCCTGATCTATTAGGAAATCTGACGTCAGCGATTTATTTAATATTTCTTATAATAATGCGAGAAATAAATGTGTGTTTGACCTTTTTGTATTAAAATACACTTTTTTTTTTGAGGTAAGTAAAATAAAGTAACTTCGAATTAACGTCTTATTACTAAACGCGATTAAAGTGTGCAAAATAATCGCGTCTTTGCGGCCTGACCCATTCGACGCGTCAAGTCCTTCCGCTCTCGTGGCCCAGAAAGTTTAAAGTTAAAACTCGAGAGAGATAATTCTCTTCCGATAGTGCCAAGGTTGCCGACTGTCTCCCCCGAACAACAGGCTCGGAATCCCCGGAGCGAGTAGACTGGCGCAACCCACCGGGCGAATACGTATAACAGCAGTGCATAAAGGGCTTGAACCCAGTAGCCGATATTGGAGCGGCGCCAGCAGCCGGCAGTATCGAATGGAGTAACCGAGGGAAGAAAGCCGCGCGGCCCCCGCCTGAATGGCCCGGGCAGCTTCTCCCTCCCCCCGCCGTACGGTCATGTATAATTAATCCGACCCGCCGCCGACGTCGTCAAGAAGCATTCGAGCCGTGACGCCCGTCCGAAAAACCTCCCGGCCGATTCATCTTGCGAGCCGGTTATTTTTAGCCGATATAGTTTGAGTTTTCTTGCGCTAAGTCGCCCGGGAAAATCGCCGAGCTTTGCTGCTTAACTGAAATGTAAAGTCAAATTAAGCCGTACTGACCGCGGCGGATGTAAAACTTGGCGCGTCTCCGCGTTTTTTCTCTCCCCGCGCCGTAAATCTCGGAACGCACAGTCATCTCTGCCCAGAAGCGGGAAAGTTCGAGACACAGCGACGTTTCCGAGCGCGCGCAACTTGTTTTCTTTACAGACTATTAGAAAAGTTCGAGGAGGATCTCGAATAAATTCCTTCCGATACTTTGCCGAAAAGTTCCTGCGCCGAAAGCCGCCGCGGGACAGCGCTCGGCGTAATAAATTCGAGCGCCCAACGAGAGAGCAAGCGTTTAATAACGCATTGATATTCCCCGTAAAATCACTGGGCTTTCATTCGCGCGCTTAAAAGCCGCGGGCGATGGCGCCGTAAGTGGGTAAGAACATTAGTATTACATCGAGCTCGAGATCTATGGAAGTTTAATGGCCGGTTTGAGAAAAAGCTTTTAAAAGCGGAAACGCTGCCGGTCGTAAAATTTTTAAGCGATTTGTTCGCCGCACCACACACCACACACCACACGCGCACACAGACCCGCACACAGAGAGGGAGGACGGTTAAGTTTTATGTCGCGCGCACCGCGCATGGAAAGCCATTCTGCCCTCGTATTCCCGCTTACATCGCGGGAATTCTAAAGGACCTTCGGGCCAGCGTCGGTCGGCGTCGCAGCGCCGAACTTTTATTTAGCCTCGCAACTTCGAATTAACGTCCTTGACGACGTCCAGCCGCGGAACCGAATGCTCCCTCTCTAACTCTTTCCCGGTTAATGCTCTCCCTGCCGGAAATTTCAAACGGATTTTCGTTTGATGCGCCGTCGCGGGGCTCGTTTCGCGTGCGGAGCGACGCTCGACGCTACATTTTTTTTCAAAGTCAAGAGCCCCGCGACTCGAGTCTACCGCGCGCGTTCGTCAAAAATTCCGAATTCAATGTTCCGGCGGTTAATTTGCTCTGCGCCGGGTACGGATTTTAGTTAAATTTACGAGTATCCGGCTTACTTTGCTCGAAAATTAAGTTCGAAGTTTCAACGGCTTTCCGACTTCCGGTCTTCTCCTTTCATCCGAGTTTCGCAAAAAACCAAGGTGTCTTTGGGAAACCAAGCGCGCAGCCAAACTAACGATTCGCCGATCAACGTCAAAGCAGCATCGATCCCCCGAGCTTGCGCCCAACGACGTAACTATAGCAGATTACCGCTACTCGCCGAGCTCGGCAATCTGTCTGGCGCGTCCTCGAGTCTAGATTAAGTTAAGGGAGGCGAGCGCGTACGTTTCTCCCGTCGAGCAAACGTTATGCGCACAAACGTTCCGGCTTTGCGCGACGGCTCCTCCTCCGACGCGATGCGTCAACGGCCATTAGCGATCTCGGGGCCCACTTACGGGCCGAACACGTCGACGCTGCCTTAGCTAATGATTCCGCGAGGCGAACGCGATACGTCATTCCATTAGGGGGCGCCTAATGTCTGCAGTCTCGCGGCACAGCGATTCGAAACTTGGTCCTTTAGGCGGGCGCGAGGAGGCGCCTCGTTAGCCCGATTTTGCTTGTTGAAAGCGTGCGCCGTGGGCGTGGTGGAAAAGCATATTTTTAAATTTTACGCGTCGCCGTGTCAGTCAGTCGGGAATTTCGCGCTGATGTATTATTGACGTAAATTTTTTTACGGCAGGACAACGGACGCGTATAAATCAAGGGTGAAATATCGCCATGCGTTTAAAGATATTTTCTAGCTGTCGTGTTTTCGGAGCCCGGGCAAGCGCCAAGGCGATACCGTCGGCCTGGATGGCCCCAGCTGGTTTTTCCTTTGCAGCCGGGGATCATATCGTCCTCTTGCCACCTCGTTTCCCCGCTCTGCAGCGGCGGTTCGCTACACTTGCCGCTTCCCCCTCGTCGCAGCTCTTCCAAGGCGATTGCCGCGGCAAACAAGGCCGAAAACAAGGCCGATTAACGAATTGTTAATCCAGGCCGCAAGTGGACGAGCGAACGGGCCGCTCTGTTGGCCCCTCGAACGGATTAACGCTTTCGGGCCTTTATGAAGGTCGGAAAAGTAAGCTTATTAGAGGCGCGCGCGGCGCTCATTAATATTCAGTGCAGGCCGCGGACGTGTCCGACCATGCCTCGACCATTACTACTCGCTCTTAATTGCTCCCTTGATGTGTGCTTTAAAACCGTTTCGCTCGTTAAGCCGCGCGCTTATATTTTTCTCATGGCCGTGGATAATTTTTAAGTGCCCCGGCGGGGGGGGGGTGCCGGTCGTCGGTAAGGACGGCTTGTAAAGCTAAACAAACGGCAACTCCTTGTTTGGCGCGCGAATTGCCGGCTCCGAGATACTATTTTTAGACTCGGGGATTGTAGTTTTAATTCACAAAAGCCTCGATGGGGGGAGGGGAGGCTGAAATGAAATTGACGCATAATGGGGGAATTATGCGCCGGGAATAATGGCAAAAAGTTTTGAAATTGTATACGAAACTTAAATAGCGCCGGCAATTAAGAACACACGAGAACAAAAGCGAACGCTAACAAAGTACGGGAAAGTTCGAATATAACCGCGTTGCAGCATTTAAGGATTAGCGAAGAGCTCGAGTGATATTAAATGTCTACACGGTGAATACAAGCTTTGCATTCAACTACCTCACATTATAATCGAATAGAGCGCCTTAATAAATTTTTCGCTTCAACCTGTCCAATCGCGTCTCGGAGTAGGAGATTCTATTCGAGTAATTGAAAAATTACGAACTGCTGCTGCTGCTGCTACAGCCTTTGAAAAAAAAAAGTAGCAGTTGATTTTCACCAAGACGTCGCGCCAAAGGTCAAAGGGCGCAAGAACAAGGTTATTGTTCGCGGCGAAGGGTTCGGACTTGATAAAGCACACCCCCCCGCCCACGTCGCCTCTTCTCGGTAAAAAGCTGGCTCCTTCTCTCTCTTGGCCGCGCGTGCGATGTTTACACTTTAAGAGGTCTCAAACCGTCCCTCGCGTTTTACGCTTCCCTCGAGAGGACGGACGTCGAGCGTCCGCTTGCATATACACAGCTCGGCGCCTCTCTCTGCTGCCGTTGCTGCTGCCTCTCATCCTGCTCGGACCGGCGAGCTTTAAGGCGAGCTCTTTTCTCTCTCTCTCTCTCTCTCACTCTCGAGGTACAGTCCGACGCGAAAGTGCAGCTACGGCAGAACTTGCCGGTTGAGAGGATGCAGCCGAATGGGAGCTTGAGGTTAATACTTTACGGGCCCCGAGTTTGCGGAAGCTCGCAGCGCGCGGCGCTCCGTAATTAAAAAATGTATACGATAAGTAAGGGGCGCCGCGCTCGTTTTGCGTAATTTTGTAAAAAAAAAAAAACTTTTCGCCCATTGCCTTTGTATCGTAACAAAGTACGCGTTTTCTTAATTAAAAAAGATAAAGTGCTTGCCCCCGAAAAATAAAAATATAATCATGGGAAGTAAAGTTTTTTGGCGCGGACTGTTTATCCGAAATAAACTCAGGGGCTTATACTTTCATGGACGTGCATCTTAAGCGAAACGACACGAAATAAATTCGTTCGACGCGGGATAAACTGCAGCCCGAAAAACGAGCCCGGACCGTTTTTTCATCCCCGGGTTAGCGATCGCTCAGGAATATAAATTTTTTATCGATATGCCGGACTGTTTATTTTTGTTTTTTTTTTCGCCGAGCCGTAAACGTCGATACGTCGATCTGACCTCCTTTGCGTAATCGACAACAGCAAAAACTTGACAGATCGTGCTACTATTCGCTTTTAAAATTCGCCGAGATCGCCTGATTTTTAAATTTTCGTGCATTTTCTCCGAGGGAGAGGGAACGTGTTTGCTCCCTGCAAATAATCCCATCAAGCGTATATGAATTTAAATTCGTACAACATTTACCCCCGCAAAAAGATAAATATTCTCTACTCTTCCGTGAGGACCTCCGCGAAATAAAGTACCCAAGCATGCAGCTCTCGGGGAGAGACTCGAATAAAAAGCACCCTCGACTTATTTGTATAATAGAAAAGTTGCTGCCGCCGCGTCCCTTGCAACGTTTTATGCTTCTCCTCTTCCTCGGACGTAAACGAAAAGCAGCAGCAGCAGCAGCAGCACAGCTCGTTCCGCCTTTTTTCCTCGTTTTTCCACTCGCGCTCATTCACCGGCACGTGACCCGAAATAAAACGATCGAACGATCTCTCCCTCTCTCTCTCTCTCTCTCTCTCTCGCCCCGGGGCCCGAGCGATTTCCCGGACAGACGCGGCGGCGCAAAAACAAATCGGACCGGACGCTCTGAGTTACGTCCGCCGGAGCGGCTCGAGAGAGAGAGTTTTTCCCTCGAGCGGACGTAAGGTGCGACTGAGAGGGCTCCGGGAGCTCTCGACTTGAACAAGTTCTTCGTTGAAAGCTGACCGCGGGTTAAATCAACCCGAGAGCTTTGCATTTGGCTCCGGAAGCTGGAACGACGAGTTTCGAAATTTTTAATTTAAGAAAACTTTTATTTTCCGAAGAAGACTTCGGCTGCGACGACATTTTTCTCGGCGGGATTTGAAATTGACTTTTTGACTTTGCTAAATTCAAGCCTAAAAATTTTATTTTCTCGTTTCCTGGCGATTCCCAAGTTTCTTCTAAACTGTCTTCTTGGCTTAAACCGTTTTTCCGATATCGTAAAAGTTTCGCTCGACATTTTCTCTACAAATGTATTTGTATACTGCAGCAAATCTTATTAACTACAAGGCGCAATATATCGTTCTAGTTAAATCTTAATCGTGACTCTGTTTATTAACTTTGCACGCGAGGGCCGACGAGAATGCCTTACAAAGCGCCCTAATTCCGCGAATAACTCATCGCTCGGGAAAATAACATCCCATCAAGGTGCAGCATCCGCTGAAATTACGCATTATTCGCAGCGGAGCCGGAGCCTCACTCTCTCTCTCTCTCTCTCTCCGCTCGGCGTCAAAGTCGAGAGAGAAGTGTCGCTTTTCCTGCGCGCGCTTTCGCTTTAAAGGCCAAAGCCAGACCTCGTTAGCTACTTTATCGCATTTCATTCGCGCCGTCGGACCGGGAGGAAAACTCTCTCGCGTTTTACACAAGTCTGACGTTTGACTGGCCGGGATTGCCGCCTCTCTTTTTTCCCGCCCCCCTTCCCCCTTTGTCGGTGGCTTTGCGCGCGCGCCGCTGAAGAGCCGAGTTTTAATAAGCTCTCGGAGTGAAATTACACGCGGCCCATTTGTTCGCACTGAAGAATGGAATTTACGGCTGGACGCGGGGTTTTTCTTTCTTTCTTTTTTTTTTATAAATTCCGCTCGCTCGCCCAAATGAAGCGGGCGGCAGGCGGTGGGGGCGGCTTCTTAGCTTCGGCGCGGGAGTTTTATCGCTCGCTAATGCTCCGACGTCTGCGCCGGCTTGTTTTGTCGCCCGGACGATTCGGCCAAGTTTAATTGGTTTATTATTAAGTCGCGTGATTTTAGAAAATTCTTCGACGCGCGGGACGTCTTGAGGAACTTTTGTTTAACAAGCCAAGTTTCGCCGGTGCCGGGGCTTTACCGCGCTCCGGGAAACTACCGTCGTCCCCGAGAAACAAACATAAAAAGTTGAAAATTCGGGCATATAATCCCGGGGCTCGGTGACTATATACATATATATTTTTTGAGAAAATTTTAGCTCCGCGCGATGCATAATAAGCTTCAGCGCGCGCGGAGCCTCGTTACGCAATGAATGCAAAAGACATTGGAACTTAAAGTCGAGAGGGAGAGAGAGCAGCTTGCTTCGAAAATATCCGCTCCCTCGGCAAAGGGGCGCGAATCAAAGTTTGTGTATTCGAGATGCGGGTCGACGTCGCATATTAGAGTCCTGTCTTAATCCACGCTCGCAACACCTCGGGTAGCCTGCCCGAGGCAGGCAGGCAGGCAGGCAGGCAGGCAGGCAACCGCTGCCGCCGCCACTCGTAGTCGTATATGTTCGGCTGCAAGCTGCAGCCCGGAATATATAGTGGGATGAAAGGCAGCAGGGTGATAAACGTCTTAGACGTGCGCTGTAACTATTCCCGGAGCGAATGCCAGCGGTCCGGGAGATCCGCCTTTTTGACCGGAGAGCGATGCTCCAGTTTTAAATCGTCTGGCTGCGCGCAAAGTTAATGCGGCGAGAAGCTCGCGGCGTCCATATTTCCTCGAATAAAAGAGGGCATCCGGGGGATAAAGGTTGCGATATAAAAACGATGCTGCGGAACTCGGGCTTTTTTTCGGCGCGCAATTCAGCCACTCGAACGAGAGTTTTCCCTTGAAAAAAGAAGCTCATTAAACGTAGCTTTGCCGGGTAATCGTTAGTTCGCCCCTCTCGCTTTCTCTCTCTCTCTCTCTCTCTCTCTCTCTCTCTCTCTCTCGTTCCCCGACAACATTGCGGAGATGTTGATGAACGCGCGGCGACGCTTATTGCCTGGGCGTCTCGTGCGGATAAGCAAATCTCTGGCATCGAGTTCTCGAAGCGACGCCGCGAGTAAGTACACAGACTGCAATTAATCCAAGGGCGTTAAATCAAGTCCGTGAATAAGCCGGGCGAGAGCCAGCTGCCGACGAGGCCTCCGGAGAAACAAGATGCTCCTCGTCTTTCCGAGAAGCGCGCTTCCAGACTTTGCTCCGGGAGAGAGAGACTCTCATTGTTGCCGCCCAGCTCTTTTGTTTGAATTCGCCGCCGCGAGACGTCCTAATTTTGCCCTCCTCCTCCCCTGAAAGCCAGTCCTGCTTGAATTACGCGAGTTTGCCGCCTCTTTTTTTTTTTTTTTTTTTTGTTTTCGGTAACAGTTTGCCCGGTTAGACGCGAGCATTTGAATACTTGT
This sequence comes from Ormyrus pomaceus, assembly GCA_900474385.1. Classification (NCBI taxonomy): domain Eukaryota; kingdom Metazoa; phylum Arthropoda; class Insecta; order Hymenoptera; family Ormyridae; genus Ormyrus; species Ormyrus pomaceus. The sequence continues at coordinate 7,746 of UCOM01000959.1, forward strand.
AAATAAGAGCTCGGGAATTAGAGGAGCGTAAAGTGAAAGCTCGTAAAAGGCCGAGTAATAAAGAGACCATCTAGTGCCGTAATAAAAATCATTCGCACTCGATAAGACCTATAATTAGAATTATTTTAACGCCCCCCCGCCGCCGCGAAGGGTATGAAAAGTTTACGAGGCGAAAAATTTCGCGTCAAACTCTCCCATAAACAATATCTGCCCGATCGTAATGTATCTATCTCGCGGTGCCCGTCGTGAAAAATAAAGCCACTCCGCCGCTCTCCCGGTGTTCCTTCGATTTTTTTTTCGCCTATTAGCGGCGAAAACTTAATCGACCCGACGACGGCGTGCACGCTCGTCGAGTGCGCTGTTTTATAAGAGGCCGCCGCGAAGCGATCGCTTTTATGTGCATTGTCGAGGGAAGAAAAGCGAGCCGCGCCTCGGCGCGAGAAGAGATAATAAACGCCCCGGAGAATATTCTGTTTACGTTTTTGCGAAGGTCCCCGCGGGCGAGAATTATCGAGGAAGATAATTCACTTGCCGCGTACTTTTCCCCCCGGTCGAGCTTGCTTTTCCATAAAATCATAAACACACTTCGTATGCATCGAAAGTTTACGCTGCTGCTGCTGCTGCTGCTGCTCTCCCGCTGCATCTTTCATCGTAAACGTTTTGTATCCCCTTTAGCGAGGGAGCCTCTATAGCGAGGTGTAAAGTGCACCGTTTTTCGATATTCTGTCAACTTGATTTCAAAGTTCATAATTCTGTTCGCAAGTCTATCAGGGCGCGATTTCGAGTTACGGGCGACTCTACGGAAGTAACGATCGCGCTGGATAAATATTAATTTACTGTCACTTAAATTTACAGATCGGTATAAAATCTATAGAAGTACATTACCAGACGCTAAGTTTCAATTAAATATTTGCCGTTGCGTTAAAGAGCACTGTTGTCCCCAAACAATATAGGAACCGAACAAATTATCATCTGCAATCGTCGACGATCGAGAGACTTTATCATATGCGACGCGTCGTTCCGAAACTCGAAATTCCAAAATGCAGGAAAGTTTTAAATCCCAGAACCGACGCACCGCGGTAGGAAAGGAAAACTTTCCATTAGCCCCGTATTTCCCGCTGACCGATATAATCGCAAAAGCGTATCGAGGCGGGTATACGCGTCGCGCGTGAAAAGTGCCGCGCGCGGAACCGCAGGCCCCTCTCGCGCGTTATTGTATTTCCGCGACGAGCCGTCGCGCCTTTATCGAGCGCCGCGATAAATACGGCAATATTGCCGCGGCGCCTTTATTTACAACCTTCGAGTATCGGCCGGGGGCATTATTAAATTTTGCAAGATTAAGGACCCCGGAGCGAAAAAGGAATTACAATATCGAGGGGAGAAGGCGGCGCGACAATGGATAACGCGGCCTTCGACCTATATCGGCCCCGTTTATATTCCGGCCTCGTTCTTTTGTTTGTCAATTAACTTTTTGCGCGGCAGCCCCCCTCGGAATTTATCGCGTTTTCACCCCTTGTACGCGGGATTTTACAATATTTTCAAGTGGCGTTTTGGTCAAACGTGTTTCTGTCGCTGCTTCGAGGAAATAATAGATGGCCGGGGTACTTTTTTTTTTTTTTTTTTGAATTCAAAGTATCGATTATTCTACAAGTTTCTTTAATTTAATGAAATGTTTATTGAGGCTCAAAAAGCTTGTGATAATAAGAAGTACATTTTCAGTTAAAATGTTTCGTGTCTAAAAGCATCAGTATTCTAATGAAAACGTATAAAAAAGCGTTTCCTCTGATATAATTTTACAGTTTTGAATTTGCAATTGTAATGGCAAACATTCGTAGGCCACATTCTAATTTCATTAATTGAACCATCCATAAATTTAGCATAAACTAAAGCCTTCGCATATCAAAAAAACACGCACGCCAAACGGTAATCCCGCGCCATAAATAAAATCCAGCAGATGAAAGCCTCCCCTATACCGAAGCTGCAGGCACACTTCAAAAAAAAAAGCTCTCCGCCGCGCGAACAATGCGTCGCGGCGCATCGTTGAACCAAACAGTGATTACAGCCGCGGCTTTTACAGTTCCCCCACCAACGCGATGACCAGTCAAAATTCATCCACGATTCTTCGACTTAATTCGCCGCTTCAACCGCCGGTGGAGAGGAATAGAGGCGGGAAAAGAAAGGGGGGGGCTGCGGCGGGGCGTCGAATTTACGGGCCGGCGGAAGTGTTCCGTGAGAGAGAGAGAGAGAGAGAGAGAGAGAATCCCGCGCGCCGGGATTCCGCGGAAAGTAGCAGTCCCGGGCGAGGTTTATTTGAATGCCTACTTTGGCCCGGCGGAGCTCCTCCGCTCTCTCGCCGAAATCGTCTTCCCGCGGCACTTGCGGCCGGGAGCCCGGCGTAAATCGACTTTTCGCGGAGTGGATGCCGCACGGCGGGCGGGGGATGACGGCTAATGGAGGTACACGGAGAACGGCTTTGCCGACGCGATTCCCCGATGCGGTGTCCCCGTTGCTTTATTTTATAACCCGTTTTCTCGCTCCCTTTTTATCGAGCTTTAGAGCTTTTAATTCGCATTATTATGCAAGCGCTATTGTTCTCGCGAATTTCCGTTCCGACTGAAATGTATAAATCGTGGGATTTATTTAAAATTATAGTTTTATCGAATTAACCGTCAGTCCGACGCCCAAGCAATAAACACATAGGCAAGCGCAAGCTGCTAGGTCGAGATGCATTCGGCAAGGCACGAAAGGTCCCGCATCGTCCGGCAAGCGCAAAGTTCCCTTCGGAAATTGCTTCGCTCGGCTGGCCTTCGCTCGGCGATGCGGCTCCTCCGTTGAATCTCGATAGCCGGGCCGCGCGCCGGAGCCTTTTGCCCACTGACGATGACAAGTGCAGCGGCGAGCGAACCTCCGCAAGAAGATGAATTAGCAAAGCAATTAAGTGCCGAGCACTGATTAAGCACACTCCGGTAATTTACGGCCGGCCGAACGAACCGGCCGAGAGAGCGAGAGAGAGAGAGAACCTCCGGGATCTAAACGACATTATCCGCCGGATCAAATTATACGGACCGCTCCTCTTTAAACTTTAAATTGCCGCGGGAAGCGGAGCTTTTTTAATCAATTAGGCCCTCGTTCCGCTTCGGCTGGAAACTAGCGCATCTCTCTCCCAGAAGCTCGCAAACGTCCGCCCTTTGTCGGCTCTCAAAATAAGACAGAGAGAGAGAGAGAGAGAGAGAGAGAGGAAGAGAATCGCGCTGACCGAGCAGTCGGTATACAGGAGAGCTCAATCGACAACAGAGAGCGAGCTCTCTCGCGCGCGAGAATCCCCCCGCGGCGGCCGACTCGAAGCGACATTTACATGGAGTCGGGCGAAAACGGCCGAGGAAACGCCGAGGGAGAGGGAACGAGAGCTCGGGACTCAAGAAGTGACAGGAGGAAGAGCGCCGTAGACGCCGGGGCCAGAAAGCCGAGGGGGCTGATCCAGACAAATGACCGCGTGGTCAGAGAGTGGCAGCTCCGAGCCGCGACAGCCAGCGGACTCACTCTCTCTCTCTCTCTCTCCGGCGACTAGCCCGCGGGGGCACGGAGCCGCCCCCGAAGTCGTTATCCCTATCCCGCGCGACTCAGACGCCGACCTTCCGATAGATGGAGCAAGGCTGATAGGGGAGGAGGATTTTCCGAGCGCGTATCAATCACCCGGCTCATCACTCATTGCGAGAGCAGCCCTGGCTGCTGCCTTGTTCGCTCTTAGTTAGACGATTGAAAATGCCGAGCGGAAATTAAAACGGGCATGTTTTTTTTTTTTCAAACTTCCACAGACGGCCCGGCGCCCTTTTGTGCCGGAGTACGAAATCGAGTGAAGCTGTATTGGCATGTATGAATGGCTGGATTGGCTCGGCGGTATAATCAATCACAGTTACTTTCGTTCATTTATTCAAGGCATCGATGACGGTTTCATTACCCCCCGTGTCGTATAATTATGAATGCAAAAACCGAAATCAATATTCGCCGAAAATACCCAATTTCTATTACGTTGTTTTCAAATGTTAAACCGGCGGCCGCGGCGCGGCCCTCATAAATATTCATTTTTCGCAAAATTACACGCATTCACGTGCCGAGCACGCCGGAAAAAATAACCCCGAGCCGAGGAAATTCCCAATCAGCGAATGTCGCCTTTCTCTCTCTCTCTCTCTCTCTCTCTCTCTGCCCTCGTATTTTTCATTGCATAATTACCGACGGCGCGTCGAGCGAAAAGCTAAAAGGCATATTTTCGTTGCCGGGTGTATAGGATCGACCGGCGCCGCGGCATTAATGAGAAATCAGCATTAACGTGTTTACTATGCGTTAAGCCGTATTGAATTCAGCCGAATCAGTTGCGGCAGCTCGCGGTGTAAAAGATTTTTTTTGCGCTCGTACATTTGCATATTGGCCAAAAGTTATATGTCGGCCGCTTTATGACGTCGGAGTAAAAATAATAAATTATTCCGAGCGCGCGGTTTAACATTTTAGTGCGAACCTTAAATTTTATTAATGTTTAAACGCACTTTTATCCACTCGAAACGTACATCAGTTTTGATCGTTCGCTGCACTCCCGGCGTTGGACGTCGACGAATACGGCGAATTATGAAAATCCGAACGGAAACGGAGCCGCGAAAAAGGAAGCCCGAGGCTGCATTGTTATTAGGACTTTTGCACGCGGCGCCTCTGCGAGTCCCTTCAATCAATGCTCCTCCCGACGCGCCAATTTTCCGCGGGCAGACAGGAGACGAAAGTTGCAGGCAGCAGCGATCGCTAATTGCACAGAGCGGATTTCCCTCTCGCAAAAAAAAGGCTCCACAATGCCTAGCGCGGAGAGATAGAAATCGGAGAACCGAGGAGAGAAACTTGTCCTGCGCTCGAACCGGAAGGGAAACTGCAGCTATAGGGCCGCCGCGACGAGTCGCGTCGACGCAACGAGATTAGACTCGGGCTCCTCCTCCTTTTTTCTTAAGGAGTTGGAGAGACGGCCGAACTTGAAGAGGGACTTTACGGGAATAAAGTTCGAGATACGAATCCTCCGTCGATACTTGTTAAGTGCGAATCTGAATCCGAGCTGCCGGCGCTTGTGTTTATTTTTGACTTTGAGAGAGGCGGCGCCCGGAAAACTTTTGCCGTAAAGCTGTTTCTTTCGGAGCTACCTATCCGTTCGGACTGTTTCGAATCTTGATCGTTTTAAAAAAATAATCGAATCTTCCTCGTCAGCCGTTCTCTTCGCGCTACCCAAGTTCGCCAGATTCATTTAGTCGTATTCTGCAAGTTCGAATTTAGCAATCGTTAGAAGCCATTGAATAAGCTTCGTCCAACTTAATATTGTTTCGCAAATTAAAGGATCCCGCCAGAGCTTGTAAAATCCCGTAAAAGAAAAGGCGAATCGAGCGTAATTGAAAAAAATATAAGCGAAATAAAAAAAAAAAAGCTACCGGTGTAACGAAGGGAGAGAGAGAGAGAGCTAAGTAAGAAAAATGGGAGACAAAGAGAGAAATCGACAATCGAGGCTGCCGCGCACGAAAGAGGCTCGGGCGCGTCGTTACTTTTAACTGACTTTCAACTGTTAATTCTATCAAAAAGTTAGTCTTCGCCGTGCCTTCCCCCCTCCGCTGTACATCCATCCACTTTGCGCCGCAAGCCTTTCCCCCCCGTCCCCCGTCTTTGTCCGTCTCGTCCGCCTGAGCTTCGCCAAGTTTCCGCGCTTGTGTGCGGCGCGGCGCGCGCGCAAAGGCAAAAGCGTGTCGTGTCAGTGGAGCAAACTTATTTCAGGGCGGCCCGCGCGCGCACTTTTCACCTCAACTTTTCCCACCGGCGGCGCGAGCGGCGAAATATTGTTTAACTTTCTAAATGCGCTGCGCCGTAAAAATTTACGCGATTACGAGCTGCTTTACGAGACGACGCTCTCAATGCGGATACACTCGACGCCGCCGGAACTTTAATGCCGCCGCGCGCCAAAAGCTGCGCGCTTCTTTACCCCGCCGCGCCGCGCTCTGCTATACCCAGGCGGATTATTAGTTTTTAGGCCGTTCTATTAATTTACAGGTTATTGCGCATGTATATACTACTTTCGGGCGTAATTTACGCTTTCAATATTCGCCACTTTTATAACGGCGTTATAAAAGTTCCGCTGAATCGAACAAGGCGGAATAAAGATGCCGTAACTTATGGAGTTTCGTCATTATATATTTTTACGTTAAGTGGCGCCGTAAAAAATGTTCATTCGATTTCAAGTACATATTAATAAACACGCGTCTCCCTTGGCTCCTTCGAAAAACTGCTTCATTGCTATATCGGTCTAATCCCGAAATTCATTCGCTCGGATTGACGACCCCCTAATCACCCCAATAAATCTCGTTGTTTCTGCGCTTATTTAAATTTCAAATCGCGGCGCGGGGCGACGAGGAGACGCGCGTTTCCCCGCGCGGCGGCGGCGGCGGCCCCGCCGCCGAACAAAGGAAATTAACGAATCGCGAAATTCGCCGCGCTCCTCTCCCCGGCAAATAAAGACATTCGACGCGTGCACGCGGCGGCGGCGGCGGCGGCCCGTTCAATTACGCCGGAATGCGCAAAGGGGCCGGACTGCTGCTGCTGCCGGGCGAGCGCGATAAATTCCACGCGGGCCGCTACGGGGGAGACGCGGCTCGTAAAATTCGTGGGGCCGCCCCTTCTTGCCGCGCGAGGCGATTATTATGTATCGCCGAGATGCAGGCCGAATGCCCGAGTTATTGCTTGCGCGGAATATTTGACGAGGTCGGCGCTTCCTTTTTGTTTCGGCGGTTTTCGTAGGTTTTCGCGTTTTCGAGATGAAGCGTGATGTAATCGTGGTAGAAACTTTAAGCAGTTTTTAACCGATTCTTAGCTTGTTTTGCAGTTGAAAACGACAAATTGTTATTATTTTTTGTCATTATCAAATGATTAAATATGTTTGCTCATGAATATTTCGACGTAATGATATTTTATCTTCTAAAATGATTTTCCTATTGTATTTGTTTAATTTAGACATCGATTTAGCTAAAAAGTGCTTCATGTAAAATACACATTAACCAGCCCAACTGGTTAATTTAATACCAGGGAATTTGTAGTTTCAATTTTGTGAAACGTTTTGTGAAAATTATGTAAGGATTTGTTTATCGACAGGTAAAAAATGTTATTACAATTATAAAATAGAATTGTGATTTCGAAATTGGTTACCGTATCGTGAAATTATACGATATATCTGGTTGCGTTGTCGCTGCAAGCAGATTATTTATGCAAACAAAAACGCCTCATGAATATCGAGAAAATTTATTGCAAATTACGATTTTACAGTCTTACGAATGGGGATTTTTTTTTAGATCACGTTCATACTCGGTTTTGACAAACTTATATAGGGACCAAGTAATGTAACGCAAAATTATTCAATGCACGGCGGAAATTTTCTTGCTTGAAAATTCCTGTTTTTCCGAAGAAGCGTAAAATTAAGTAAGTAAGGTTACGGTAAATCACATTCAGCGCAACAATATTGGGTTGCAGGTTTTACTGGCGCAGAAAAATGAATATAAAGTTCGAATGCATTTGAATTTCTGCAATTTTTATACTCAGCGTCATCTGTACTTTCGATCCGGGGTGTATTCCGGTCCAGCTCGTTCGTATTCGAGCATTTCAAATGGTAATCCGAGCTTAATCCCGCGGCTAAAATCTTTCTAAAAAATCTCTTCGCGATACGCTCCTCGAAATGCTTGAAAAACCCCCATTATCAAAATATTCAAAACTCTCCTTCCCAATCAAAGAGCCCTCGCCGATGAATGCGACAAGACGACAATCGGAGGCCTATGGCGCCTGAAAAAAGATTATTTCACATTCGCCCTTAAAGCGAGAGGCAGCTGGAACGAAGAAGCGGCGCCAAGAGGAGAAAACCGAATAAGAAGCGGGAGGGAGAGAGAGAGGCGGCTCGAGATCTCTCGAGGCGTGAAATATCATGATCCGTAAACTCGACACGTCTGAATGGCGCTTCCCCCCCGTATTCCTCCCTCCTCGTTTCCGCTCCTCTGCCGCGCGCGCCGCGGCGTATATATATACGTTCGAGGGCCATTAGAAATTAAATGAGATGTCTTGGCGAATAAAGGGAGAGCCGGCGCCCATTGTGGCCTCGCGCAATCACGGCGCCAGCGCCGCGGCGGCTTAAAGATGCACGCCCGGGATATATGAAGGGGCGCGGCGACGGAAAAATTTCTCCTCGATTAGGGGGCTTAAAGGTTAGTCGGCGCGGCGGCGCTGTAAATTGCGGCCGGAGCCGTTCGCGTGTCCGCGACACCTGTGACAGGAGGCGGCTGTAGTCTGGCACTTTGCGTTCGGTTAACCTCCTCGTTTACCGCGCGCTCTACCGAGTGCTCGCGAAGCGCGTAAAAATATGTGCTATCGAGATGCGATTTCAGTTCGGGCCGCGAATTAAAGCTTAATGCTTTTGCAGTTAACTGGTGCTTTCGACGAAATTTCGGCCCGGACTTTTTGAACATTTATTTATTTATTTTTTTTTTAATCTAAAATTCAGTTTTACAAACACTGCAAGGTTCTCTTTTAGAAACAATTTTGTTTCATTTTATCTGCTTTCTCGATTATTAAATACCGCCGTAAACCGCTCTCATTCTTGCGGTATTATAATTAAACTGTAATGGAAAATCGCAAAAAGCAAAAAAGACTTTGCAGAAAATCTAACATAGTTGCGCGCCTTTCCGTGAAATGCACAACATTGCAGCTTCTAAAAGTGTTTAATTAGGAATTCTCTGTCAAAAGGAACTTTAACAAATAACAGCGAATAAACGTTGAAATTCTCGGAACTACTCTACTTTTAAAAGCTCGGCTTCTCGGGCAGTTCTTAGAATAATTTTCCCCGGCGAACCAGGACGATTAGCTCTGAAAAATAAATTCTTCCGCAAACATTTCTTCAAGCTGCCGCTCGAACGGCGTCTAATTCCTGGCGCCGGGGATTAGAAGCCAGAGACTCGCTCGAAAAACGGCGACCCGCTCCGAGGCTCTGCTCGCACAGATACGCGTTACCCTCTCTCTCTCTCACCGGGATAGAGCCAATTCCGGCAGGGCTTGCGCGCCTCGCGTCCGTTTCGGCGCATGATTCTCCGCACGCGTCTCGTACTTCGGTAATTCCTGCGCCGCCGGCGGCGCGCGAGAGCTTTGTATTCATTACGCTCCGGTCGGGGAAAGGGAGCGCTGCGCGACTGCGCCCCGAGGAGAGCGGCTCTTAACCCAAACAAATTGGGTTTCGCCGCCCTCTCCCCCGGAAAAAGGAGCGGCGTAATGAGAAAAACTATTTCCTCGTTGACAGCGCCTGAATCAAGAGGATCAACGGGTACGGACGCCGGCCACTTTCGCCGGGAAATTTGTCCGGCGGCCGCATCGGGAATGTCCTAATTAAACGCGACTGGACTGCCTGTCTTTCTTACTGTTCTTTATTCTGCATTGTTCGCGTCTTGTTTTTCCGGGTTCGCTTTTCGTGAAAGCTAATACTTCTTGAGGAAGCTGCTTATTCGAGCAGTGCTTTAGCGGCATTCGCAACTGTCGATTGTTGTCTTAATTTTCTTCAAATAAAATTTTCGTTCGTAACTTGCTCGAGACTGATTAAAATTAAAGAAAGTTTTACGGCTCGTTGCGTCGCTGCTTCAATAAAAAAGACAATGCCCGAACGATAAACCTTTCCGAATTATGTAAAATCAATTACGAAGCAACAAGTAACAGTCCTATTGAAAAAAAGAAAGGACGCCCGTCCACTCGTAAAAATAGCTCCTTCCGAAAAAGCAGCCTTAGCAGCCTAAGCAGCGGGGTCAGCTCACGGAAACGTCAGCGAATAATAGCGGTTGTTTTGCTTTGCAAATCACGTCGGCGGCGGTGGCGGCGGCCAAGTGAGTTGCGGCAATCCAGCCGGCCTGCGAGTCTTGCGCATTAGCTCCGCGCACGCACACACACACACACACACACACAAACACACAGCTGGGCTCTCGGCGCTATTAATTTTCCGCGTTATGTACGACGCGAGCGATATCGCGGGGCCGAGCCGGGGCCGAACTTGTAATACACGTCTTTGACGATAACGTCCGCTAAGCGAGAGTGAGACGCTGCCCGCAGGTGTAAATCACGCCCCGAGCAGCTTTGCCGAGTAAATCATATTCCGGTCGATACGCCGCAGCCGAGAGTGCGAGAGGGCCAGTGCGAAATTAATTCCGCGACGCCCTTTGAGCCCGAGAAGCCGAGCCGCCGAGATATTGCGCATGCCGCCGCGGGGGCTTTGTCTCGTGTTCTTTATCCGCTATTTTCGGTAAGCAGCTGTGGCGGCGGGTCTGCGTCTTTGGCTGCTAATATTGGAGGCAAGCATTATTAGCAATTTGGAGTATTGCGTCGGACTGCGCTGCTGCCGCGCGCCTGTAACTACTTAAATAGCCCTCGAGCGAATCGTATATTACAATAGCCGCAGTGTCGCATTCGGTAATAAAGGTTGCATCACTGAAAAGAGTATCCACTCCCGAGAGGGGCGCTACTTTGAATTCGCGCGAACATTTAAACTCGGTTAACGGTGCAATCGAGAACTGCCTCTCCGGCGACGTAGAAGGGGCTTTACAGCGCTCGATCGGGACGCATCCAGCACGCGTAAACGTCACCCGCTCGCGCCTACCGTTGTATTAGCCGTGCATCGCGAAGAAGCTCGCTAAAATCGAGCTTACCCGTGTTTTCCGTCTGCGGGTCTGATTTTTCGCGGGCCATTGAAATTCTATCGATCATCCGGTTCGTCCGACAAAAGTGGCGGCCGCGCGAAATTATCGTTATTCACCCGCGGCGAAAGGGTATTATCTTTTAAAATCACCGATAAATAACAGCCGTTTAGCCCGCGGATTCATTGAAAAATTCGGCCTCGCGCGCTCGAAAGCAATCCGGGCGGGCGCCGCGCGACAGTGCGAACGGGGGCGCAATATTTATAAATTGCACAAAGCCAGCGGCGGCGGCGGCGGCGGTCAGAAGTGCACAATCGCGGCCGATAGAGAGGTGGCGAGAATCGAGCCTGGCAGCGCAATGCACACACGGTAAATCAGCGGGAGTACACGGAGGGGAAGGGGAGAGAGAGAGAGAGAGAGAGAGAGAGGTGGACGAGCAGATATTCCCCCTCGGCGGTGGCCCGTATATATATATATATGTATATGTACCCGGCCGAATGTGTATACCTACAGCGCGTCTACACGCGAGGCAGGAACAGAAGCTCCAGTGGGGTGCACCGAGCCTGATAGTGGGACACCGGTTGACCTGCATCTAAGCGCGCCCGAGCCGTTTGTGTTTACGCGCGGAGGGAGAGGGGAGAGGGGCAAATAGAATAATTGCCCGGCCGTGAGATAAGAATGAGAAACTGCTCTCGAAGCGCCACTTCGCAATTAGCCGCCGGCGGCGCAGGTGTGAAAAGATCAAGCTCTGGATGCTCGCTCTGTTATTGCGAGTGGAAATTGCCGGGGGCCGGGATTCGCCGATTCTTTTCTTTTAGTGCCACTTGCCGCGGCGCTTAAAGTAGCGTGGATATAAAGAGAAATAAATAGTCGTTATAATTGTTTACGAAAAAATCACCGAATTTCAAACAACAATTATCCGTGAATTTGAATTGTTTTATTACGACGCAAGAAAAAAAGTTAAAAAAAAGCTCTCTTTCTAGAAGCAACTTAGGCATTAAAGCAGCATTCGAAAACAAGTAGAAAAGCTTCCCGTCCGATCGGACGAAATGAAAGCAGCCCCGAAACTCGGGGCTCTCAACAGGTCCGGGCCCCCGTTAGCGCCATCAATCAACGGCAGGTTTTTCCTCTCAAGCCCAGCCTCGCGCCCGGCGCGGCATAAATTCCGCCGGGCCTCGAGAGTATATATATATATATATATCTCGAAATCTCATTAGTGCGTATACGCCCGCGCGCGAGCGCAAGTTTAAGAGCGAGGGGCCGCCGTCGGTGTTCATCGTTTGATGCATGGCAGGTGTCGTCGCGAACGGCGGCGATCCTGGAATAATCCTCGTCCTCGTCCGAGAGCGCAATACGCACACCGTTACGTAGCACCGTGTCGCGTGTGTGTTCTCGCTGCCGCCGCCGGCAGAGACGCGGTCGCCGAGCTCGTGACGGATTAGGGAAACGCGCCGGCGGCCGCTGCCTTTTAAGCGGGGCCGTCGTCGTTAGGGACCAGCGCTGCTTAGCGCGCTGATGCGCTTCTAATTAGAAAAGTGGAGCTCGAGTGCCAAAACGTTCTTCGAAATATTGTAAGGGACTTTCGATGTATTATATTGGGCGATAAATGAAATAACCCGCGTTTCCCGCGACTAAACAACGGCACTGGCACCGGGGCAAAAGCAGTTTATCAAGAAAGCGTTTAATTCCGATAATTAATAGACTCGGCGATGATTAGCACTGCGGGAGGAGATTATTGTCTTTAATTACAGCCGTAAATAAGGCCGGGGCGCTGCGCGCGGGCTGTTTGTGCATATGATAACAGCAGCTAACCCGAGTGCACGCGCCACACCTGGTAAATAATGTTAGTTAAGGGAAGCGTGGCATTGTGTTGCCCGCCGCCGCCGCCGCCGCGCGCCAGAATTAGCTAATAAGATTCTATTCCCGTTTCCGATCTTACCGCAAACTTGTGTGCTGTAATTGTTCTTGTTCTATTTACTCGGGTAAGCAGGAGTTGCCGCAGTCGCGTATGAATGACTAATATTAATTTCGGGTCTTTGTGCGCCGTGGGAGCGTATATACTTTGACTGTTTCCGACCGACGCTCAAATCTTCATAATTAGAAAACTGTTGGGGAACTAGTTAAACACTGTAATTGAATAGGGCATCTTGAGATTCTAGATTAACGGATTTTGAATGGATTATATCACCGATAATGCGATGAAATGCGCGTCCCTGGTTCTATTACAAGGAGAGGTCTTTGTGCAAGAGGCGGAATGACGAAAGGTAAACATTAATTTCCCTTATCACAATTGGTAAAAAGAAAAAGCTCGTTTATATAAGCGGCAAACTCGGCGTCGATATCGACGATTAATTTTCTCGCCGAATAGAAAAACTTACGGGAGCCAACAAAGGGGTTAAAAAATCATTTCGGACGGAAAGTTTGAAGCAAAGAGCGAAAGAGAATCGTGCAACCGGAATCGACGGTAGAGAGAGAGAGAAAAACGAGGTGCAAGCAAAGGCATTACGCCCCTCTAAGTGAGTCGCCGCGAGAAGGCGGAAGGCACTAAAGGAGCTGCCACTTAATTTCGCCTCCTCCCGCTTCTCTCGAAAGAAAGCCAGACGCCCGGAGAGAAAGTAGTAGGTGTCGATCAATTCTCCAAATGGAAATTCTACAGTCGGAAGTCGTCGGTCGGCATCCCGACGAAAAGAAAATAAAGTTCGATTCCAGGCCCGAGATGCAAATTCGATTTGTTCCTCTGCCGCCGCCGCCGCCGCGGAGAAAATCGCTCGGAGGCTCGAAAAAGCAGGAGGGACAAATTTTTACCGGCAGCTCCATTCAATAAGAGCCTCAGCCAAAGGGAGCCACTTTTCCGCGCGCACACGCGAAAGTGCCTGCTCTTTTTTTCCCTCGCTCGACAATGCGTCTCTTTCTCACTTCTTGGCCGCCACGTAAATATATGCCTTAGAGTAGCCCGCCGCTAAGTAACTTCGTTTTACGAGCGGTTTCTGTTTTATCTATGACCCCGATTTACGCTCTAACTGCGAAATGAGAACGAGGGAAAAAACATATTTTCCCGGCGCGTCTCTCTTTTGTGCGAAACTTGCAAATAAGTTCGTGCTACTTGAAACTTATGGCCGTCAAGAACGAGCTAAATGTACGTATCTTTTTTCAAATTGCCGGAAACTTACCGGTCATTTGAATACGCGCGGAGGTTGATGGAGAAATTCGTATTAGAAATTTCGAGAGAATCTTATTTTCTATCGTGGAATCGGATATAGGCAATTCTTTTTTTTTTTTTTTGGGCGCGTCGCAGCTGTTTTTCACGAAAGAAGAGGAAAGAAACGACGACGGCTTCCCGTTTCCGAATTTCTGCTGCAACTCCGATTTCAATTTTACTGCGAAAGACCAGGATTAAATCCAGAGTTAGGCTAAGCCGAGAAGGATGATGCGTTAAAAATCTCTGCCTATCACCAAAAATTGTCACTGATTTTCAGGGATTTTTACGAAAAGCTTTGATGGCGCAGCATCCATCAATCGCTCATTTAATTAAATTCAAAACTATCGGTATTAAAATGAGATATGCCACTAATTAGCGAGGTTATAAAATTCAACTGCACATCTCGAGCATCCCCCATCCCAATTTTCGGCGAAGCACTCGAGCGGCAGTCGGCGAAAGCCTTTCAAATCAATATAAACGTCCACTCGACGGTCCATCGCCTTTAAGCGCTCGCGAAATGCAATAATAATAAAAGTCCACTCCCGATGCGCGAACGACGGCTAATTTTAGATTCCTCAATTATCGTATTTTCGCCAGTGGAACGAGGCCGCCCGGAATTCAGTCGTCGACGCAAAAAAAAAAGAAAAAGAAACAAATAAGCGCGGCCAGGTAAAAAGGAAGAGCAGCGACAGGTGGACGTCGAACAAATTTCCCGATCGATTCGGGGGCGGAGGGGGGAGAAGCAACCCGGTAATAATAAAAACGCCGATGCGAAATATCGACGTATTAGATTCTCCAGTTGGTAAAAGGCTGAAACGCGTCAGCTTAATTAATGGCCGACTTAATATAAACTCGAAAGTGTTTTATTGTTTAATCGATAAGTTAATTAGGCGTACGTAAGTTGGAACATTAATTACCGAGGCTTTAAAAAAGGGCACTTCGTTTTTACTAAGCTACAAGGTCATTAATCAATCTTCTCCCAAGCGAATTTTAATCGTATCAAATTTTATGACCGCCAAGCCGTGGCGTTACATTTCTCTTGCGCGTCACCCGTCAATTATTCCAAATTCAAAAATAATCCTCCATAACTTCTCGTAAACACCGAGAGCCAGAGAGAGAGAGAGAGAGAGAGCGTCGTAATTCGAGAAAGATTTTCTCCGCGGAAGGGTAAAAAAGTAATTTGCAACGGCACCTCGGGCGTCCGTACATTTCTCACCTGCAAACCAGAGCGAGTCAATCCATAGAGTTTACACGGCAGAGCGCGCCTCTCGTTTTTCAAGCTCGCCCGCAGTCGTACATACGCTTCGAACGAGCAGAAACAGTGCCACTCTTACGGCTCTCTTTCTCTCTCTCTCTCTCGGCATAAAGCAACATTTTTCGAGTGCTCAAGCGCGGCCATTTCCATCGCTCTGCCGGACTTTTATTGGGGCGGCGTTCGCGGCCTGAATTACCGATAGCTCTCGTAAATATCGGCGAGCTATATTTGTTTTATATCCTCTCCGCAGGCCCCGGCCGGCCGGCTCCGCGGCTAGTATCTCTCTAGGAGAGTATCAATACGTTAAAACAGCGGAGTTTGATAGGCGAGATAAAAGCAAATGTGTGTGCCGCCGCCGATCTGATCGCGCGCCAATCAGTGCGAGCCACCGAATTGGAAGGTAACGTTCTGCGAAATGAACCGCCGCCGCCGCCGCCGCCGCCGCCGCCGCCTCCCCGTAATAAACTTCCGCGGAGAGAGAGAATTTTAGTGCAAGAGCCGTCGTTATATATATCTTGGCCCTCGTCGGCAGTTCGATGCGTGTAAATATTCCAAGTTGATGGAATCGATGCGTCCGCCGGATTTTTGAGGGCTTGCCGAGCTTTGATGGGGAATTACTTTTGCGAGTTTTAGCTTTTTCTACCGAAATGACTCGCCAAAGCGTCGGGAGTTTTCATAAAATCTCTGCAAAGTTCGAATATCAGCTTTTAAATTTCATTCATACCCTCGAACTTTCGCTTCGGTCAAAGCGGCGCTTGATAGCTTTAAGAGCTTCAAATAAATATCGCGTTAAAAATGCCGTTTTTCCCAAAGATTTCCTTGAACTGCAGAGTACATCGCGATTAAACGGGGTACGGCCCTGAAAAATTTCTTTTACACTTTGAACATCGCGAGTTTTAAATCTCAAGCGCAAATATTTGCAGAGGCACGAATCCCCCTCCAGACTACACTTCCGTCGAAAGAAAAATGAGCCGGGAAGGCGCTTTAATATATCGCATTAAAAAATCTTATTAACCCGCCTTCCGTCGAATAAAAAAGATCCCGGGTAATCTCTGGAGAGGCTCTCCAAGGGCGATCCGCGCAGCTCGGGACGCTCGACAGATAAGAGTTAATTTCCGCTGCGCTTTTTTTTTCAGCGCCCCGCGACGTCGTAAATTCGGCTCGCAGCAAACAATTTCTAGTTAGCAGCGAAATGATCAAGTCCGAGTCTCGCTCGTGTAACCGCGATCGAATGGAAACGGCTGCGAGGACAATAAATATCTTTGTGCTTCTGTAATAATTGCTCTGCAGAACGTGAATAAACAGAGTTTCAATCGGCGATTTAAATTAAATTTAAAATTGAAAATATGACGTTGCTTCGACGAAACATTTTTATTATAAAATTTTTTTGTTACTATACAAATCTAATTGAACATTGTTTTTTTTTCTTGTTCCAGGTGAGTTACCGTAATTCTAAACCTGCGTTATTACTCCCGGCACGTAAGTAAATTTAGAATTTTCGTTCAACATTTACTCCCCTCTCAGCGTTCTCCCCGTTAATGATAAAAGTTCCCATTGTTCTCAATTTACTTACGCAGTAGGTATGCATTAAGCAACTGCCGAGCAAAAGAAATTCTTCCAGCTCCTCCAGAATTCATACCTCAGACAAAAACTCCTCTCTAAGCACCTCGGCGTATCGTTCGAAATACGCTCCCTCCGGACAAATCTGAAGATTTAAATGCAAGCCCACAGTAAAAAAAAAAGAATAAGAATCTAAAAATGATAGAAAAAAGAAGCTCGACAAGAAATATTTCTTTTTTCGCAATCTCCTCCCTCCCGAATCCGAAATCCGGAGAGCGATGGCTTTGAAAAATCAGCGGAACGAGGAGAGAGAGAGGGAGAGAGAAAAAAAGAGGCGAAATAAGAAAAGGGCAAGAGAGAGGACGGGCAGAATTTTCCGGGCAGCCTGAAATACCCGCGATATTGCAGGGGGCAACGCAGCGTCAAAAGGACAGTGCGCGCGTAATTTTTTACATTTCCCTTATTTGGCGCCGCCCCTACAATGCACGGCAGCGGCAGACAGATCACTGTGATGAGTTTCCTAGCGCGGGGCGGCGGCGCGGCCACGAGAGCAAGGCAGCCGAGGGAGGGAGCCGCGCCGTTTTTCCATTGTGGCGACGAGCCCTTTTGTTTCTGCGTTATTGTTATATGCGTGTCAGTACAAAATGCTGCCGCTCCTTTTCACTCTCTCTCTCTCTCTCTCTCTCCTGTTTCTGAAGCCCCCGTCTCTCTTTCTCTCTCTTCTGCGCTCTCTGCAGTCGGACTGCGGCGCTCTTTACTCTTCCTCGTTCCGCTTCTTCTCCTGCTTCCTACCGGTATGTGCCGGGATGGAAAAATTCATTAAATCTGCGAACGATTCTGCCTTTTTTCGTAATTTACCATATTTTTTTAAGTAATTATGGCGTTGTCAATGTTTAATTTTAAAATAGAAAGCGAGGAATCGCGCGATTTATGGATGTCGGAGCGTCGGGGCCTCTCGAATTCTTCCGTAAAATTTCGTTCCGTTTTTTTTTTTCATTCTATTAATGCTCCTTCATTGTTTCGCATAAAAATGCTTGGAAAATAGAAGCAATCAACGCGAAATTCGTCAGATTTTTCGTTTCAACCGAGAAAGCAAATCGTTAGAAAATCTCGGACCCACTAAGCTAACAAGTGAAAAAAACTTGGCTCGTTAATTAAGGCTCTCCGAATAATCGAGTAAACACTCGAAGCGCGGCAACACAGCAAAGACGCCCCAATAAGCTTCCCTCAAACAGCGTCTTGCCGTGGAAAAAGCAAACGGCAAACTTCTTCGCCGCCTCGCCCCGGCAATTTCCCGCTCCAAAATTCTCCTCAATTTACCATCAGCCGTCGCCGTCTCACCAGACCCGAGTCTCCTTTTACACCTCGAAATCTAATCAGCCGCGAGAATTCCCCCGCCCGCTCTTTCTTATCAAGCCGATGCCGGATTTACGAAATAAATAGGACAGCCGCGGGAGGCGTTAAAGCGGAAGAAGCGGCGGACGGAGTCGCGATAAGGAGGGATCGGCAATTTTCGGAGACGACAGGCCGGCTCTCTTTCCTATTATTCACTTTTACCCTCGCGCCAAGCGTCATTGCGCGTTTCGCTAACGAATAAATAACGGCTCGGCTTTGCGCGAGCGCGAGGGGCCGCCCCGTGAAAAATGTCGGGTATTTTTTGAATTAGAAACTCCGAGAGTATTCAAATTGTTTCTGTTTTGCTGTACTTTTTCATTTTAGTTAAACCTGCGCGTGTTGCGGGGGAGGCTGAACAAGGAGCATTTTTTTCTATTTCGCCCAGCACTGCAAGTTGATTTATTTACGCAATGCGATCGAGTTGAAATTTTGCTTTTGTAATATTTTCGCGGGGTCGGTAAATTTTATTTATTCCTCGAGTTAAGCACTCTTTTAGGTGTATTTTTTTTTATCAACTGTAACCGCTTTAAATGCTGCCAGCCGCGTGAAATACGTTCCTACATTTTTAAATATCAATTCCTCTTGTCCCGGACAACGCGATTTATCGCTCTCGGTGCGCGCGCGCTTCAACAAAACGTTACACGAATTTAATTCGATTCGAGAACCGGACGATTAGACCTCGAAACGACTCGGAGCGTTTGATCATCCCCCTTAAAGAAATCCCCAGGACGGCCGCAAGTCCATTGTGCGCCCGGAGCCTCTGGGATTCATTAAAAATGAAATGAAATCCCCGGGTGAAGTTTCGAGCCCGAGGAAAGTTGGGAGAGATGGAGCCCAGTGAACTTGAAAACCGCGAGAGACATTGAAGCTCGCCCCGAAACTTGGCTCGTAAGAAAATTCGCCCCGCCCGAAAGATGAAGCGTCGCTCTTCCCGGCCCGACGTCTCGGCCTTATCGCGGGGCACGTCAAAGAAACTTGCTTTTATCGTAAAAAGCGCCGAACTTGCCGGATAGACGTAACGGGCTCTTCCAAAAAGCGACAAGCTGCACATTCGCCGATCTAACTGTGCTTAGCGCGCTCGGTTCTTACTTCCCAACACCTGCCGGGCGAAATTTCTAAATAACCCGCCCGCTGAATTATTTATGCAGATTATTTGCGCTCGAAAATGTTTTACTATGCTACTTTTCCGCGAAAGTTTATCCTTTCCTCCTCGCCTCGAGACTTTGAGCGCGAATTTCGACGGGGATGTAATCGCTCTTTAGGACTTTGGCCGGAGCTTCCGCCACGTGTGAAATCGATAAAAAGGAGTTGTCGGGACAATACATTTTTAAGAATCAACGAGCCGCGGCGCCGCGCGCCATTTTCGGGATCGTTCCAAATCAGCGGCTCGGGAAGAAACCCCTCTCGGCTGCGGGCTTCTCGCATTTTCTTTTCCTCGCTTTCGCCGTTGCCTCTCAATTATTTTGCCTTGCCTTCCTCGCGGGAGAGCGGCTTTTAGATTCCTTTTTATCGTTGTTCGGCTCGCTTCTCGCGCGCGTACATCTGTTCGCTTTTTATTGCGGAGTATAAAAAGTAGCTTCCACATGCCTATCCAATGAATTTAGAGTTTATTCAAAAATAACACGCGAATCGCTATAGTTTTACGCGCGCATTTTCCATTCGGCGTTTTGATAAATTTTCAGAGGAACAATCCCATCCCCCCCCGCGACACTTACGGAGCCCAAGATTGCCGTAAAAATATATCGTCGGCGCGGAAAATAAGTCTGCGCGTCGGCTCCTGGAATTTCATTATTATCGATTTGCAAAGTTGCGAGAGCCCGTAACGTATTACTTCCGAAGCAGATCACAAGAAAACACATCCTTTTCTTTTTTTTTTTTTTTTTTTTTCATATTCCCGCGCCGCCTCGGCTTTCTTATTTTGTCCCCCGTCCCCCTTCAATATCTCCATCTCATCTCAACTTTCCCCTGGTCTCTCCTCCGAGCTTCGTCTTACTTGCTTCCTCTTCAAACACGGCCGCGAGTCCTTTTCCCCGGGTTAGCGTTGAATTCCGGCGGGCTGAAAAACATTGGGAGATGGCCGCCGCCGCGAAAACACCTTTGCTCTTCG
Organism: Ormyrus pomaceus; assembly: GCA_900474385.1. Classification (NCBI taxonomy): domain Eukaryota; kingdom Metazoa; phylum Arthropoda; class Insecta; order Hymenoptera; family Ormyridae; genus Ormyrus; species Ormyrus pomaceus. The sequence continues at coordinate 27,983 of UCOM01000959.1, forward strand.
AAAAGAAAAAAAAAAAAGAAAAAAAGGAGATGCGCGCGAGGCGAGCTTTCGCAAAATAGTAGCCGCCCCCCCCCGCGAAATGGAATATCGATCGCTGACATAACACGCGCGCTACTTTTGCCCTCTTCACTTTGTGTCTTTCCTTACCTCCCCTCTGCGACGTTAGAATGCTTGTGAACGTTGCTTTAGATGAGTTTTACGGGTAAATCGGTTTTTTTTTTTCAGTTTAAATCTCGGAGCTTATATATATAAATAATTTTGTCGAAAACGAAAAAAAAAAAAAAAACTTGAACTACTTTGGATTGTCGAACACGTCGATCTCCGCCTCATTTTCGAGCTTTTCCGAAAAGAGCATCGATGCAGGATAGAGAGTCCATTCAGATTCAGCGAAGAAGGAAAATAATGGGCGAAAAGTGAGGCGTTATTAGATTGTCGGAGCCGGCGGAGAGACTCCCTTTCTCTCGTTTACCAATACGACGGCAAATTTATAAAAGGCCGCTCCGTCTTCCGATTTCTGTGCCTCCTCTCCCGGAATGGACGTCGGGGCGCCGCCGCCGCCGCCTTTCTTCGTTCCTGCCCTTTCTCTCCTTGAATTCGCCCGAGAGACCTGCAGTCGCCTCGCCTCATTTCCGATTCGCGCAGACTCGAGAGAGGAGAGAGCGCCGCGCGCGCGCGGCAGATGTTTATCGAAAATTGATAAGGATGAATGAGGATCGACAACCGCCGTAATCGAATTTCGCGAACATCGGATGAGCTTCCTTAAAGCTTTGCTCGCTATATCTCGTTGGCGATACATCTGTTTTTTTTTTTTCGTCGGATTATAGCGTGGAAAAATTGAAAACTGTGTCGCCATTGCGCAATAGCTAACTTTACTTTAAGCTCGCTCGCTCTCTCGCGCGTCACGTAAACCAAATATATACGAGGGACTCGCGGAAAATAAGTGAGAATTAACGAGCGTGCACTCGCAATAATCGAATAAACGCGATGCGAGAGCGATGCGGGCGTATTATGTACGTCGAGAGCGGCCGCATAATCGATGACGCGTGGACTTCTCTCTAGGGAAATTTTCGCGATCTGGTCGTGTGTGCGTGTGTGTGTGTGTGTACCGATAAAATTTCGCGGCCCGCGTTCGCGAAATTCGCGAAATTGAAGTCACCAGTAGCGCGCGGAGAGATGCTCCAAGATCCACTGATCCGGTTTCTTCCTTTTTCGATACTATAATTTCATATCCTTCGCGGTCGATTCGCGTTGAAAGTCGTAAAGGTTGAATAGTACCGTAGCCGAAGTCGTCATGCGAAGCTTTTGAGCTGAAATTATTTTCTAATAATACTGAAAGCCCAAATTTTCTAAACAAAATCTAGAAGCTTAAAGGTCGCAAATAATAGACACCTAATAAAATTGAAAAGAGCCCCACCTTTTCAAGACAAGCCTTCCGTCCGGTACTGACTCGACCCGCGCTCAGCCCTCCGGCCCGAATTATCGCTCGACAAAAGGCAGGTTAGCTTTAACTATTGATACAAGCCTTTGCCATTAGTCGTCGGATCTTCCGCTCTCTCGGTCTGCGCGCCGCTGGGTATTTCGCGCGCTCATTTGCTCAAAGCATCTCCCCCGAGAATATGACGAGCGTCCCGGGTTATCAACGTGTTAAACTACGTAATTTTGCCGGGGGCATAAACTTAATGCCGCGGCGACGACACGACACGCGCGGGAGAGAGCGCATACGCAGTCGCGAGCGTGTGTACATAATACACGTCGCGGGTAAGCACGCGCCCGAGAGAGCGCATCCGACTTTAGCCTTTCCCCGGGAGCGAGCTCCTGCCGGTGCGCGAGATATTGCGAGAGAGGAACTTGCCGGCGCTCTCTTGCCGGGTGAAAAGACAGTCGCGGCTCCTCTCGGCTCTTCGCGAGTATAACGGCCGCCGCTGCCTCTGCCGTACGCGAGAACGGTAGTTTCGCCGCGCGGCTTCCTCCGAAAGAATTATCGAGCGCGCCTCCTCGAGTCGGCAATATTTAAAACCGCAATATAGCTTCGTGCGTATAACGAGGCAGCTCGAATTTGCGGTCTCGAAGCCAAAAACGACAGCGCGCTCTTCCCCCAGACGGGCAATTGTCAAAGTTTAATAAACCCCCGCTGCGCACGAGCGCATATAAACACGTTGGGTACACGCCCTTACGGGAGAGAGGCCGAGGCCGCCGCGCGCGTAACCAGCCCTAAAGATAAAGCTGTGCGACGTCGGCGCGTCGCACAGTCACCTGCATGATAATTACACTTGGACTCGAGAGGAGACTCGAGGAATTTTACGACGCGCGTCGGCTTTAGTATCGAGCCGCCGCCAGGCTTTACGCCGCACTGCCCCCGCGCGTCCCTCCTCGAAATTAAGACTGGGCTTTTGTTACGCCGGGCTGCAAGCTGCGCCTTTTTCTTTCGGCGAAGCGGTAAGCGTCGAGATTTAGGAAATTCGAGCCGCGAGGAATAAGTTTGAGTTTTTTTAGAAAGATTTCGTTGGAAAGAGCAACAATCGTTTGAGTACCGTTTATTAAACTCTGGAATTTTTTGTCCAGTTATAATTGCGCGAAGGCCGTTTCTATAATCGCGTTGCGCCTTCGACGATTACGTCTTGTTTTGGATATCGGCCGCATTTATCAGCGGTAGATTTCCGCGTTACTGGCGTTTTCTCAATCGCGAATTAAAAAAATACATCAGCATATCAGACTCGTTTAAAATGTCAGTTACGTTTTAAAAAAAATCGTTTCGAGCGAAATGAAATCTGAATTTGCCGATCATAAAAGTAACATTACATGCTTTCCTCGCAATCGCCGGCCGGCAGAGTTAGATTTACAACTTGATTTTCTTTTAAACCGATTCCGCGAAGCATTTTTTCGCTTTCGTCGCGAGCGACCTGCATGGTTACCTAACCGCGGCGGAACGTTTTTTTCTCAAGTAATTACTTTACTTAGTACCGAAGCAGTACAGTTTGCATGTAAAGTTCCTCCGAGATTGATGAGGAAACTTGCTCCCGCGATTTCCTCTCCCTCTTTTAATCCTCGAAAGAAAAGAAACGAAGCCGCGAGCTTTCAAGCCCCCGCCGCGAGGAGGAAGAAGAAGCAAAAAAAAAAAAAAACCAAAAAAAAAAATATGTAAAGGCACTTGATTAAAAGTTTTAATCAAATAATCGGGCGGAAAGTTATACAACAGTGAGAATTTCGATGCGTGCGCGGCCCCATAAAGAGGACTTTGCGCCGCGCCTCGCGCGGGAACGTTAAAATAATCGCGTAAAAACTCCATGAATATTTAATAAAGATATAGCCGACAAAGTTTATTGGGTTTACTTTCGCTTTTAATCGTTCCGCGGGACGTCGGGGCCGCGCGCGCGCGCGCGCTTTTAAACCTCGGCATCTTTTAATTATTTCCTCCGGGCGGCCGCGCGCCGGCCAAGAAATTGAGTAGTGTCGGATCAGAAAGTTTCCGCATGAGAAACGATGATCCCCCGCCGCCGCCGTCGCTCTTCTTTCACGGGGGAATATTGGAACTTGAATTTTCATGGCGAGTCATTAAGCGAGGGCCGGTGAAAAATATTATCCGTCGCCCGGCGGCTTTTCTTCGAAAATCGACGATGAAAATTCCAAGGCGGCTACCTTTGCCCGCGATATTGAACGCGGCCATCAATATTCTCATGCGAGATTTAGCATTTAATTATTGTTCTATTTTATGTGTTTCAGGAGGTGAGCTTTGGCGGTCCCTATTGTTAAGCTGGTTTTTGTGAGTAATGATCGTCGGATTGCAATCTTTTTTGTTTATTAAAACTGACTCTTCATTTATGATTCAACTGTTTTGTTTGGCTAAATTTATATTAAAAAATTTTACTTTCTCTGCAAAAGTGAGGAACTGATTTTCCGCGCCAAAAAATAAATCCCCTAAAAATTAAATCAAAGAAAATCCTTCTTCCTCTACTTCTTCAACGTCAAAAAAAGTTCAACAAGATTTCCTCTGATTATTATTAGAATCTTGAGGGGATATCACCTCTCGCGAGTCAGCGGCGAGGAAAGGAAAAAATGACGACTCGGCGACTCCTCCTCTCAAAAAATCCGAGAAGAAAACTTAAAAGTTAGTTAAAAGACGCGGGGCTCGCAAGTTTTTACGAATCTATCTGCCGGCAAGTTTTAAAGAGCTCCGGAGGACTTTGCCAGCAATTATATTCGAGCGGCGTCGGAATTAGTTTTAAAGAGACGCGTCGTCCGCTTTTATCTCGTTGCGAAACGAAAACTTTCTGACCTAATAAGATATTCTCCCGGGGCTGCTCTCCTCTCCTCGGGCAAAGATATATATATTATTTTGTCCTCCGGAGTTATGCAAATCTCCGATCCGACGTTTTGAGCGCGAAAACGGTATCAATTGTGTATACATTCATTGTTCTCCGTTCGAGCACTTTAAACATTCATTCTTGAATAGGGCCAGAATTTGTCCCTGGAAAATTCCAATAAACTTTATTACTTCTGTATCGCGACGTGGCATTTAATTCTGAAAAAAATTTTAATATTATACGCGACTGACGCGCGTCCGACGCGTCGCGCGCATAACTGCAACTAGCACGCGGCTGCATGCAATCCTATTTTTGAGAAGCATATTAAAATTTTCCGAACGCTTTCCGACAAAAGGAGCCTCGCGCGGAGAATCTCCCGGCATTCTCGACGCGGCATCGGCACACTCTAATATTTCAAATCGGAACGCCGTCGAGCGCGAGAGACTCGCTCTCGGGATTTGTTGTTGCGACTCGTGTCTCCGTCGACGACGAACCCACGCGTCTCTCCCACTCCCTCCTTTTCGAAGTGAAATACGCGTCGCGGGGACGCCCACGCGCGCCCCATTGTGCGCCCACCTGAATCGATTTGATCCCTTTTGAATGCATAAAATCGGATAAAGTGCCAGCGGGAGAAATTGGAGCGCGACTCGCGCGAGGCTGATTTTTTAGGCTCCTTTGGAGAAGATTAATTAAAAGGTCTCGAGAGTCGTTGTCGCTGTGCTTATTAACGACGCGTGCCAGAGATTTTTCATTTAATTTTTCTTATAACGGAAGCCGAGATTCGGAAAAGAGCGCTCACTCGTCGTCAGCTCTTTTATCCGAGATAATTAGGTTTGTTAATTAGGCGACCGACTGCAGTCTTTGCCGCGTGCCGCGACTTGCACCTACTGACGTGACTCTTATCTGTTTCTTTACACTGCGCTGTTCGTCCGCTCCTCTTTCTTTACTGCATCTTATTTGCCTGCCTGCTTAATCCACTTTTTTCGGTAGCTTCTTCCGCCTTTTTAAACTAGATCTAAATTTTTTCTCAACGCAAACCTAAAATAATTCGTTTACTTTATGAATCGATCGAACACCGAACCCGCAATCTGCCCGGAGCCAAGGCCGATTGCTTGCGCGGCGTTAATTTGGCTGGCGATTCGCGGAGAAAAGTCGCCGGGAACCGACGTGCACGAGGCTCGGCGTCGCTCTTTCTAGTACTCTTTTCCCGTGCAGCTCTCTCCCGCTGCCTCCGCAAATTACGAAGGAACGGCGACCGAGTTGCCTCGGGTGAATTATGGCTTCGGTACGGTCATCCGCCGCCTCCCGAAAACCGAAACACTAATTTCGCGCTAGGCTGCTGCCGGCCGTAATTCCACCGCCGCGCGGCCGGAATCTCGGTAGTTTTGTTCGATGCAAAGTCAATCTTCTCCTCTTTTTTTTTTTGCCGCCCGCGCTCTCTGCTTTCTCCGGATTTCTTTCCGATCTCTCTCTCTCGCGAGTCCGATTGCAGCCGCTGGTATAATCATTCTGTGATTTGCTTATCGTCGATTTCTGCTGAAAAATTGCGAGTTCGTCTCGTTTCGATTCTCGAGTGCTCATTGTTTGTTTTACCAGGTTTTTTTGGTTTGGTTAATTAGTAGAAAGCTGCTTCATTTTCAGAAATTACAGAAATAACGTATCCTGGCATAATGCCATTTGCTTACTTTGCAGTAATCTGTTATGCACGGGAGAGCTAATTAAATGAATCCATAAAATAATGACTTTTTGATGAAATTTAATCCACATTACGCGGCGTGCTATTTATTTCACGCAGTAAAACTCTTATTATCCAACAAATTATGCTCGCCCGCCGTTATATAAACCCGGAACTTTTAACAACGTGCAATTTCGAGTAGATTCAAAACGGTATTACAATCGTGCAAACATAGGCAATAAGTATTATCGCGCGCGGAACTGACGCTTCAATATTTGATTCGAAATCGTCGCCTACCATCCACAAAGGCGAGCAGCTATAAATACCCTCCCACCCGCCTTCGCTCGCGAGACGCGCCTTATATACTTCCTCTCCGGCGAGGAGATATTGAACTGACGGTGAATTCTGCGTGCGACGTATCCCCGAATCGATTTCAACTATAAGACAAGCCGTCTGTACATCCTCTTATCGCGCCTATATCCGTCCGTCTGAAAAGTTCTCCGTCTCCGTCTCGGAGCCATCCTCCTCCGCGCCCCCCCCCCCTCCCCAACCACCTAATATATATCCCTTACGCGCGGAGGCATAACTCTCAGCAAACCCTTTCGCGCCCGGGGAAGATTGACATAGTTGGCGCCTTTCAAACTTCCGGGTCAAACGTCGCCGTCGTCGGCGATGACATTCTGCCGGGGATGCGTAATTGCGAGCTGCCCCGAGCCGTTCTCGCGCTGTTAAATAGTTTGTTTAACGGCCGGCGCTTACGAGCGCGACGATTATGAGGAGGGTCTTATACTTTTTTCATTTTCTTTTATTCGAGCGCTTTTTCGGACGGCGCTTGGCCTCGTTCCGCAAAATTATGCGGGGATAAAGCCCGCCTTTCTCCCCCCCGGATTCGCCTTTTATTGCGCGTCGCCGCGAGACGTTTTTGACTTGGATTCAGTTTAGTAGAAACTGTTTTTCCTCGGAACACCCCCTCGGACACTCAAAGGAAATGAGTTTTTTCTTTGATCTAATACTCCTAGCCTGTCGTCTCCACCTCTCTTAATCGGAAAACTACGCCGTTCCAAGCGTCTTCCTCATCTAAGAAATTCGCCTAAAACAAATCGAACTTCCATCCCAACTCGGCATGTAAGACGGCCCTTTAAAACCGCAGAATTCGAGATAACTTTAACGCTTTCGTGCCCTCGCGCCTCGAGAGTCCATAAAGCTTATACGACTCTTGTCATCGCCCGGCGTCGAGTGGGTATTGACGGGGGGAGGAGGAGGAGGAGGAGGAGGGGAAGAGAGCGGGGGAGTCGCAGCAGCACTCGACGATTGAACGCAGGTAATTGTTCCCGCAGGACGGCAGGCGGGCCGCCTCGGGACCGCGGGATAATGCGGGACGCCGATGCAGCAGAAAACGCGATTGCACTTAGGAAAAGTGCGGCGCGCGGGGAGAGTTATACTCCGCGAGGACGAAGATTAAGCGAGCTGGTTCGAGCGGGTAAAATAAACTTGTTTCTTTGATTGCACTTCCTTGGTTTTGCTTGTTGTTGTTTTTTTTCTTTTTTTTTGGGAGGGGGAGGGGCAAAAAGCATGCGTATTCATTGAATGAATTTGCTTCGAAAAATTCGAGTTTCGCGATCGGAGAAGAGTTATTTATTGATTCGAAAAGATTGCGCAGAAACCTAAATGGAAAGTTTCAAAAATCCAGCGTAATTACAATACGTTCGAGCCGCGACGCAGCGACAGCTGGGTTCGCCGCCGTCGGCAATGTTATCGCAAGTGCCTGCCGCGTAATTCCATCAGGGGCTCGCGGCAGTTGAATGCCGCCTCGCTCGGGGAGAAGAGGCTCTCTTCTCCCCCCCCTCGTCCTTCACGGTTATAACGCGACGACGCGCGCATCGTCTTCCTCCCCGTCGACGTGCCGCTCCGTCGAGTGTTGCGCCTTCTTCTTCCGCCTCGACCTCTCCTCGCCGGGGCCTTGTTTCCGCGCAAGCCCTCTCGGCAATATGGGGCGGCGTTAATGCAAATATTGCACCCGAGAACGGCGCGCATATTGAATGCTGCAGGGGCGAAGTGCGGCGTTTTAATAAGTGCCTGCTTCTGTCCGATCAAGAGTGTTTGGCTGCGACAGTGTTTTGAGAATTTTAGCTTCTATTAGAGGGCGCTTGTTTATTTTCGATTTTCATTACGCGCTTTATTGCAGCTGCAGCGACGGTGCAGCGCGACTGCTATTAGTGCACAGTTTAATTAGCAGCTAAAATACATATAATAATATAGCTTTAGTTTGCTTACCGATAATAGCTTTTGCTTTGTGCGTAGTTGGAACGAGACATTTATTATTATATATTTTTATTTATACTGTATAATAATAACGAGCATGAAATTTTCAAATAATTACCCTTGCAAAGTAATTAATAGTCTTCATTATGTACAATCATGTTATATTAATTGCAAAATTAATAGTATACAAATAATAATCAAATTAATGTCAACCAAACGGTATAAAACTAGTTTACATTACCATATTAATTGCAGTAGAAATTAATTACTCGTCTGTTCGAATAATGAAAATGCATCATAACGCAATTTTTTCTCTGTGACGCGAAACCTTTAAATCTCGCGGCTTCTTAGCCGTAATGCCGCCTTTACATCCGCCGCAGTCGCAGTTTGAGTGCAGCTTTTTGCCCTCGTTATTCGACTTTGACGAGGGGTAAATAAATTTCTGCGTATATCGGCTAGCTCGGCGAGCGAATGACTCCGAGCGGCTCCCGAGTGAATTGCGCGTAACGAGTCGCGGCTTGGGGTAATCTGCGGGGGATTTTCGCGGGAATTGAATCGAAAAGTTGAAGATGGCTATCCCGACCGGAGTTGGCGCTTTATAACTTTGTCATGCGAAGAAGGAGTGCGGCAGGACTCGGCAGCTCTCTCTCTCTCCTCTCTCCGCCGCTGCTTTATTGTCTTCGGAGGCTGAGACTCTCGGCTCTTGGCAACTGATAATTACGAGATCTAAAGATACGGGAGGTAATTCTCGGTTAATCATTTTTAAGGCTGGATTTATGGGGTATACTCTCTCGGCTTATTGCGAGCCGCGGATTTATAAGAGTTACGATTAGGGTGACTTTTATTCATGATCATTATGATTAGATGCTCGCGGGCAAAGCTTAGGATCGCGATTCGCCGCAGCGTTGCGTGAGTCGCCGTTGTATGTTTACAGCAACAATAAATAAGGGCTGATGGGTGCTTTAAATTAATAATGCCGGGACTACAAAGTTGAAAATTTATTTGCTAATTGTAGTTTTCGAGCTTATTTATAGAATTACCTGTTGGCCATATACTTGTGAAGAATATATTGTACGTAATAATTGCCTGCTGAAAGTTAACGATGATAAGTAGTCTATCAAAGTCTTTTAAAATGCATACAATTCAGAAAAGACGAAGAGAATGATGGTTTTCTTCAATCCGAACAAATAACATTTAATTTTATAAATATAATTATAATTATTATTGTACTTGTATATATATATCTCCTTCGTATTCATTAAAACTTACTTAATTAATTAAAGTAATTCGGAAACTCTCATTATTACTTTCGAGGGTGATTTTGTTGCATTTTTTTCCAAATATATCAAAATTTTAAGTACTAGCAACTTCTCACAATTCGCTCTAAACTAAATTATCAAAGTTTACAATTTGAAGCATCAAAATTATCTCGAGCGCGCAATTAAACATTATTGCAACAAATTTAATCTCAAATAATTTCATTTGAAAACTTGCCACGAAATTGACCCTAATCAATAAACTACAGCCAAGCCAACCTCGCAATTTACTCGGCAATGCAAATAATTCGCCGGAGCACCGAGAACGGGGGTACAAGCGGAAAGGTCGCGGCAGCCAATCGCAAAATTCCGTGTTTACGCGTAAACATAGGCCAGGCACTCCCGCGGGGCGATCGAGCTAATGTCCCGGCGTAATTGCAGTCGCTTTGTACTCGCGTCTAAGACGATCACGAGCGCCTTGGGTCAACAGGGGAGCGCACGCGCCTCCTCGTGGGGTCAAGTCGTCTCGGGCTTTGAGTAGTTCGCAAATATGAGCGCGTTAATGCCCGCCCTCGTCGTCGCGGCGCTGCAGCGCCCGGATATATGCAAACGGAATCCGAGCCTCTGATGGCTGTCGAAATTATACCGCTACCCGCGTTTTATGACGCAAGTAGCGCCGGGGTAATCACCGCCGACGCCGCGGCCGCTTAATGGCCGTGTAAAGCTCCAAGTTTGTTATGATCTAAGACCGTTACGCGTTATTGTTTCTGTTATTGATGCGCGCGCTAAACTCGCCGTCGTAAATTCAATGCGCGCGTAAAATCGGGCAATTTTCCGAGCTACTTGGCTAGCTGCGTTTCGTTACGCGAATTCATTTTCTCGCCGCGTCGCTTCGCAGCGTGCTGCTTTTAGTTGCAAACAAATTAGTGGAAATCCTTAAAGGGGACTGAGTGTTCGGCGCGGCACTCCGGGAGCTCGAGCGCATTACCTATGCAATTAGCTTAAGACGAGTGTACAACAAGTATTTATCATCTCCTTGCACTCGCTCCGGATTACTTGTTTGCAAGGGCCTGGAATAACCGAATTTAGCTCTTATCGGATCTGCTCTCGCGGATGCAATAAGCCGTCGACGTCCGCAATTCTTCTCGATGTTCCGCGGGAAAATACCCATTCATCTGCGGGGGGGCGCCATTTTTTCCTACGACGCTCCGCGTGCACATAATTCATTTGCGCAGTTGTTCCAGCGGCGGCGGTATCTCGTTAATTAAATTTTGCCCATTGGTCCTAATTTCGCGCGCCGAAGAGCCGCGCGCCTCCCGGACTCGTACGATTCGTTTCGGTAATTATGGCAAAGCGCCGCCCGGGAATGCAATTCCAGCGTCGGCGGCGAAAAATCCAATTTGCCCCGGGCGCTCTTTCTACTTCGCTCGCGCGAAAGCTCTCGCAACAGGTTTGCTCTCGTCATCTGCGTCTCTATTATTTAAGGGCGGATGATGCTTTCGAGCTTTGTGCCGGCTGGAGAATGCCTCTGTGACTGCATTAACTTTGGTACCTGCTAATCTTGGCTTTGTGCTGTCAATTTATTGATGTAATGTAGAGAGCTTTTAGGACACTTGTCGAAAAATATAATGAATATATTATATTTCAATAGGGTTCAAGTTCGTAATTTCAAGCGGCTTTAAAGTTTTTAATGCTGCGCCATTAGGAGCTCGAGCCAAATGTTTTAGTTAATACCTCCTTCGCTGAAGCATCGCCTATCGAGTTAATCCCTCAAATGCGCCCCGTACCACCGACTAATTTAGCTCCAGCCTTTTTCGTCCATTAATAAATAACCTACTTTTTGAAAGCTTCCCGCTCCTAATAATCCAATAATCAAGCGAACATTCGTAATTGCGCCCGGAAACCCCGATTTTTCCTTCGCAGCCCCCGCGGCGATATCGGACTCGAAAACGTTTACAGAGGCCGGCCGCAAATTCGTCCGAAATCTCGAAATTGCAAATGCAATTGCTCCGGGGGCCGAGGCTGAAAAGCTTTTTCGCTATCTAAGCAGCTTTGCATTAAGCTCGAGGGGGGGGAGGCCTTATATTCAAGAGAAACATAAACCCTTTCCCAGCTAGGAACTGCTTTCAGGTTTTCTCTCCCTCTCTCTCTCTCTCTCTTTCTCTCGTTGTATATGAGTTAACACGGCGCACGTAGCTGCACTTAATCTGCAACATGCGCATTCCCTTAAAATATAGTCGGCGAGTGCGTACGCCGCGCGCATTATGTACTTACTCGGCTTGGCCGCGAATGAAATATCACCGGCGGATTCGAAAATTAGGCGCTCACTTATTATCGCCGCCCGGTAAGCCGCTGCTCCGCGAATTATTAACATTAGCGTGTAGTTTAAAAGCGTGCCGAGGGAGATTCTCGGAATTCTTTCGCAGATCGATTCGCTGCTTGAAGAAGCGCGCTTATTTTCTTTTATACAGCAGACAGTCTTTCGGTAAGTAATTATCGTGCATTAAACTTCATCTTTCTTTCCCAGCGCGGAGCCATCAGCTAAAAAGCGCAATAAATTTCTAAACATCCGTCACAAAGGGGCGTTCGATATATTCCCGCGCGCCTCCATTCGAACGCGAAAGGTGCGTCATCATTTCCCTCGCGAAGATTGAAAGGCGTCGAGCGCATCTTGGCACCTAAAAATCCCGTCCTATTAATAAGGAATCCGTCGATTCTACTTTGCGTCTCCATTCGGCGGGGATTCGCGCGAAAAAGCCATTTCAGAGGGATATCGTTTCAATATAAAAAGCGTTATTTTGACGCGTCGCTTATGAAGCCCGGCGGCGCTTAAAAAATTCAAGCCGTCAGAATTCAACCGCGTTCCGGGGATAGTCGCGAGGCCGGATATTCCGTTGGCGATATCACCTTCTTTCTCTCACCTCCGGTAAGGTCGGACGCCTTTATTATGGTAATATCGTTCAAGCCGCTACTACTTTGCTATCTCCGTCATCCGTTAGCCAAGCTCTGGCGCACATCGAAGCTGTCTTTTAGCCCGGCAGAATGAAATCAGGAAGAATGCTGGCTGCTGGAATGGCAAAAAGAGGAAGTCAGCCTTCTTTGCTGCTTTCTCTCTCTTCTCTCTACAACGGTAGTCGAACGGTTTTTCTGGAAATGGGCAAACATTTCTTTCTCCTTAAGTGAATATGTCTTAATGGGTAAAGGAGCTTGGAAAAAAGGTTGGATTATTAGCAAGCAATTTCGAAAGGCAGCGCAGAACGGCAAAGTTATTATCAATCGCACCGGCAAAGGAAATGCTTAGCGCTGTTTCCGGAGCAAAGCAGCGAGAAACGCTCGTCGAGTGATAATTACGGGCATATTACAGGCAATTACCTCTCGGGACATGGCGGGAGCCAGAAAATTTGCCGCTATCGGCAAGATGAATATCGCAGCGTCCTCGACGTCTCCGCGTCGCTCTCGCTTGTCTTTGAGTGGTTGCCGCACGCGTGTGCCGCCCTCTGCAGCGTTCGTAATTACGTTGCGCGGTGCATTTTACTCTCCAAGTCTTTTCTTCCGAAAATTGCCACCCGAGCAGAAGTAGCTGACGAAAGGAACTCCGTCATTTCTTAGATAGACGTTCAGCTTACATTTTCAGCTTAGATTTTGCCCGGACTTGTACAAGTCCAATGAAATTAGCGGATTAGCGTGGAAGCGTTTTTTACAGTTAACTGCTTATTAAAAACCGCGCTTCTAACAGAGCTCGAGAGAGAGAAAAGAAAGGGCGCGCGCACGGCGCCGAAAGTATCCGCTCGGGACTAACAAAAGAGCTCTCGCGTCCGGATAATACGTATAAGGCTAATAATATTTCGCGAAAAAGAGGCCCCGACGTACTTTGGCTCGTTAGCCGAGTATACAGCGAGCGCCGCCGCGCGCACGTACACAGCAAACGGAACGTAAACGCGCACGGCGTGTTTCCCCCTTTTTATTTCGGCGTTTAATGGCCGGTGAAGGAGATAAAGCCGGAAACGGGAGGCTGCGTTCTGCAAATTTCACGGCATTCGTCCGTCATTCGGCCCTCTCCCGCCCCCCCTCCCCTCCCGCGGGCTTGTCTCGTCGCCGCCATCAGCTAGAACGACCCTATGTAATTTGACGAGCTTTCATTACGTGCCGAGAGAGAGAGAGAGAGAGAGCTACCTTTGCCGCGTGCATGCAAGTAGAGACGGCGGCGGCGATAACGCCAGATTGAGAATTCGTTTATCTCTCCCTTACCTACTCGGAGCCGCGAATAATAAGCGCTGTTTGATGCTGCTTTTCGCAAGTTTGCCTCGGTGGAGTATTTGTATTTTCCCTCTCTGTATTTGCGCTGGAAGATAAAAAGTTGACGCTCGCGATCTGAGATACCGTTTGCCAATAACTTTAATCAGCGGCGCTTCGCTTACTTTATATTTTATTTCCTACAGTCAAATATAAATAGTGCTTTTTATCCGCTAGATGTAAATACAGCAATGATTAAACGCAAGAATGCAACAAGTAATTTTTCTCAAAACAAATACAGGGCAAGGCCGTTAATTAGACTTCGCCAAGTATCGCCGGACGAAGAAAAAAAAAGAGTTCGTAATGAATTTCCAGCGTCCTGGGAAAGTTTCGTTCGTCACCTGTTACGCGAAGCTCCCGTAACCTTGCCTTCTTCGCCCCGCAGTTTCTTCGCCGAAGTCCGTCAATTAATTAATTTTCATTCCGCGCCCCGAGAGGTCCGATGGAATTTAAGGAACCCCCTCGCCGAAGATAAAGGAAATTACATTATGAGCTTCGTTACGGGGAGGGGGAGAAAAAAATCTGTTGCTTCGGTTAAGTTACAAGTTGTTTTTAGGTATCTTGCGCAACACTTTCGTCGAGTGGAAACTTTTAATTGTGAGCGAGAGGGGAATTGGGTCAGCGCATTTTTTTTTTTTTTTTTTTTGCTGCTCTTCTCCGTCTACTGTTCCATCGCTTTGTTCTAGGATTTTTATAGTTCTAATTATAAGTGAAATTAAAAGCGCTCTTAATTTTATGAGCAGAACGAAAGAGTTGCGGGATGTGCGCGGGCAAAAAGCTTCTCGCGCGACTTGTTTTGAAAAATAGTGGCAGCGTTTTTGCGCGCCGCCTATATAAAAATAGAGAAAATGTTTTATTCATCTTTTGCAAATCGCTAAATGCTTATATAAACGTCAACGTAAGCTCAACGCAAAACAAGTTTCGCGTTTTACACTGACGCCCACTCCTTATTTTCCGAAAAACAATTTATTTAAGAAAAAAAAAACTGCGGTCCGCGTTGCAAACGCCATTAGCACTCCCTAAAACCTCCTCGCGTTAACCGAAGAAAATCTCGGGGAGTCGCAAAAGACGAAGCCATTCCCGGCAGTCGGCGCCGCAGACCATTAAAATCGTTCCGCATGCAACAAATCCCCGGGCTTTCATTAAACGATCCGCGCGTTCTTTTCGTCGGCGGCGGCTGAAAAGACGCGCCTTTCTCTCTCTCTCTCTCTCTCTCTGGGCGAGAGCGACTGTGGCCTCAAAGCTAAGTCAGAAGCGCGTGCAGGTATGTGTGCGCGCCGCGCACGAAGTACGCGGTTATTATTTGCGGCGGACGCGCGGCCCTTTCAAACTTATGTGTATCTGCGTAAAACCGGGGGGGTTGGGAGGCAGCTGCTTATGTGTCCTCTGCGTGTGTACGGGAAGATGGCTCCGTCGTGTCTCTAGCGAGTTTTAATTATGCCACCAAAGCCACGGCAGAGTTCTATGCCGCAGTCTGTTCCTTGTTTATGTTTAACTTCCTTATTCGGCGGAGTCTATGTGCTCCCGCTTCTTTATGCTTGGCCTTTTGCTTTTTCTCCGGTTTGCTGTCCCTTTTCTTCCGAATCGACTCGCTGGAAGGAGTTCCGCTCCGCTCGGACGTGATTTAACGCTCGTTTCCCCCGGCGTGCCTTCGGGAATTTATGTTGATTTTCATTTGAGACATTTTGTACGTTTGAATCGTAATAATTTCAGAAACTCTTACAAAAGTTCGACGACACCGTCGATTAATCTAACAACGCCTCCGAACTCTCAAAACGACGGCGTTCAACCCACAGGCGCGCGCGACATATAATAATGATTCTCATTACAATAAAGACGTATACATCCACGCCCCTTTGCTCTTCGATTTCTTTTTTCGCGCGAAAGGCTCCACCTTAGCATAATATCATTCAGCAGAAATCCAGGCTCGCGTTCGAGGATAAATACGAGGGCAAAAAAGCGAGAGAGAGAGAGAGAGAGTCGAATGGAATCGCGCGAAGGAAGAAAAGGCCAGGCCCCTCATTAGGAGCGTAGCCGCCGCGCCCCTACTTCAAATGAGATACACTGCGTTATGCACGCGGTTTTGTTTCCCTTCCACGCGTCTCTCTCTCTCTCTCTCTCTCTCTCTTCCTTCTTTATCCTCTCCCTCGCCGCGCGGCGAAATAAAAAAGCAGGGGCGGGGAGGCGAAAAGACGGCCGTCAGAGATGCGCTGCGGAAAACTGCACCGACTCTACGGAAATTTGTAGTAAGGGATTTCGGACTGCTGCCTCGTTCGCGATGCTCCGGGTATTTGCATACTTTTGTAGTTAGGCTGTGTGTTCTTTAAAAATTAAATTCGGGGCGGGCTTAGTCTTGCTCCGGGCGGAAAGAACTCGCTTGTAAAACTTGTTCAACAGTTTGCTGTTGAAAATATTAAATTGGAGAAGATTCGATCATTTATTTATCAACTACGACCACTAATTGTATATATTTTTATTCGGGTAAACTTAATGAGGGCGTAGTTAGCGTAATGAGGTAGATACCCGGGTAAAGATAAAATACTTTTAAAGGGAAGAAAATCGATTAGTTATTTTAAAAATTTCTCCCGCTGCTGTGCGTTTCTGAAAATAATTAGTTCTCGTTCCGCGCAGTGAATTATTATCGCGCGGTTACAATACTCGCGCGCCATTATCGCACGAATACAAGAAATAGAAAGAAACTTTATTTAAGAGTATACAGTTATTTATTTCACTGTAGAAAATCTCAAAAAAAAAACAAAAAAATGAGATTCAAGGCTATCAGATACCGATAGCCGGATGCATTGTGGTCGCGCAAAGAATAAAAAGAGAAAGGACAGGGCAAAAGAGAGAAGCAGCGAGGTAGTAAGATCGCGAAAGACGGAGAAAGGGTAGAAAGAGAGCGAATGAGAAGGAAGGAAGAATCTCTTGTAATGCACACCTTGCTTTCTATAGTGCCTCTACTCTCGCTCTCGAGGCTTCCTCGTTTTTCCTCCTTCTTTCTCCGGCAGCACACTTCGCAATGTAAATTAGAATACGTCTGCTGGGGCTTTTAAAATTATGAGGGCGAAAGTAATTGTGATTTGTTAAGTGTTCCCTCTCTCCCCCCCTCTCTCTCTCTCTCCCTCTCTCATTCTCTCCTTCCTTATTATTACGAGCGCGTTAGGGCAGGGTTATTGTTTGATGCTCCCTCAGAACGAGGTTTGTTTTTTTTTCCCTTCATTATTTTAGGCGCAGGATACGATGCATTACCTTTGTAGGCCGAACAAATAGAGGCTCGAATTTGTTTTCTGATGTAACTGCCCGTTAGCTTCTTTCGGTAAGAGATAGTTTGGGGGGCTGAATTTTTAAATTCTACAAGGTGTTCCATTAAAATGAAATAAAAAGGCATGGGTTATTGTATGAAGTGAGTAACCTTTTCTTTCTTTTTTGTTGCAGGTAAGCGGAGCTTAAACGAAAACTTTTATGGAAACCGTAAGCTTAAAAAAGAAAAAAAAACAATTTATTATATTTATTTGCAAAAACCTCTCCACGAGTATAAAAAAAACACTTGTTCGTGGAAATGAGAAATGTTTTTTCTGTAGATTTTCTTAGGCGCCAGTAAAAGTAATTCACTTCTTAAACTCACAATATTAGCGAAAATGAATAAACTTTCGCTGCAACTCATCATATTTCTCTAACTCGATGCGCCGAGTTATCAATGGCGAATCAATAAACCCGTAATCCGTCCCGAAAAAGGGCAAAAATCAATTCCCGGCGCAGTCGGAGCGCCGCGGAGCGAGAATCTTTCGGAATCCTCTCTCCGGGCGCGAACTTTCCCCATCAGAACTTGCGAAACTCCGTCCGCGCGGCGAAAAAAAGGCACCGAA
This sequence comes from Ormyrus pomaceus, assembly GCA_900474385.1. NCBI lineage: Eukaryota > Metazoa > Arthropoda > Insecta > Hymenoptera > Ormyridae > Ormyrus > Ormyrus pomaceus. The sequence goes on from UCOM01000959.1 coordinate 45,636, forward strand.
AACCTTTCTCGAACCAAGCCACGTTTACACCGGCAGCTTGACGCTCGAGCCATGCATAAGCAAGAAGAGACACGACGCGCAAAACGACCATCGGTTTAGTCCTCCGCGAACCAATCGGCCGCTGCGCGCGCCGCAAAAAAAAAGCGCAAAACAAAACAATAGAGAGAGAGAGAGAGCTCGGAAACGAGACCGGCTTCTGTGATCCGGATCAAGGGGCTCATTGTCTAGGCTCGCGGCCGACGTCTTTGGCGTCATTGTGCGCGAGCCGCCGCGCGCTCGAACCTCCGGCCGCGGCGGAAAAAAATGGATATCCATGCGCGCTAATGAAAATGCGCGCGCCCTTGGAACTGGCGCCGCGAGGCTTCGATTTTTTTCTCTCTCTCTCTCTCTCTCTCCCTCTCTCCGGGGGAGCGGAAGTACGAGCTTTAAGCCTGCTCTTTAAAGCCGCGGTGTACTCGGGAGGAATTCTCGCTTTTGTTGCTGACAAGCGTCGCGCGAGTCAAGCTGCTCGGCTGCTGCGGAGAAAAACGAATGAGCTTAATATTGTGTTAATTGGCTGTTTTTTGCTTCGAGAATCTGTTTTAATAAACGAAAGTAACGGATAGATTGGGAGTGCAGCAAGGAAAATAGAATGCTTCCCCCAGAAATTCGTAACTCGTTCGAACGAACAATTTCACTGTCTGTCAACGAATAAAATTGGGATAGTTTCGGAAAGAAATTTATTCGCGGTAATATTTACACGGGTCGTAAATAGCGAAATACGAATAACTTTTGCTTATATATCTGTATGTTCGAGCGAAACTTTTTCTTTCGAAACTACGTTCGACATTTATGCATAATACACAAAACCAGGGGTACCCAAACTTTTCTATTGATTCGATCGAGATTCAGAGGGATATCGGCTCATTTTGTAAGAGCCGTATATAATTTATCACCCCGCGGCAAAGTTTACATCGTCCGGCGACGAAATCCTAAAATCGCGCGTTAGCGAAAGAACGAAATTTCATCCAATTTAAGTTTTTCTCGCGTTCGAAACTTAAATAGCCCGCGCGCGAAAGAAGGGCAATTGCAATTAATTACTCTTCGGCTATTTACAAAACTTAGTCAAATTAACAAAGCCAAACGTCGAAAGTTGCAAAACTCCCTTCGCCCGGCTCTCGCTTCGGCGCGGCTCCTCGAGGTAATTAACGAGCTTTATGGCCGGCAAGGCGGCGGCGGTGGTGGTGGCGGCGGTGGTCCCTCGACAATGAAACAATGGCAAGATTAAATTCCGGCGCGTATGATACACTCGCCTTACTTTGCAAGACGCACAATGTGCGCAGCCGCCCCCCGTAATTGGGGGAGAGGAGGGACATATCGGAAGCGTTTTCGTTTATTTCAGAAAAGAGCTGGAATTAGGAACCGGTTTCCCCGGCCGGAGCTGGTGCATCTCTTTGCTGGTATTTTACGTATTTAATTAAAACGCCTCTCGTTCTGCTCAACGTTTTTGTTTAATTCCCGGGGACGGTACAGGCTGAAATGAGAGGCCGCTGTATTTTATTTCAAAATAGAGAACATTAGACGATTTGTACTTTCAATTACAAGCGTTTGAATGCAAATAAAGTCGTTGTTGACAAATAAAAGCTTCACAAATAATAAGCGACGATACGACTTGCTATTCGAGTAATGCAAACGAAGGATATAAACAAGTAACGCGGACGTGTAATTCACAAAATTAATTTTATCGCTGCGCAACAATTAAATAAATAAGTTTTATTAACTTACTAAATTAATTGTTACTGTACAATAAATATATGTTTATTTCAAAACGTAAATATGGATTTAGGAAAATTCTGATTGGGGAGAAGCGAAGCAATGTGTGCTTGTGACGTCTAAAAATGACATTAATTCGCGCCGAACCGCGTACCATTTTGATGGAATTTCCGTTCGCAGTTTTTGTTTATCTAAAGATTAATTTATAGAGCGCAGTCAATCAACTGTCGTTCCTTAGTAAACATAAACGCCAAGTTCAATCACGGAGGACGCGCGCATTTCGCGCAACTGTATCCAAAATATGCGCGTTATATTAAATAACGCCGTTCGTTTTAATCAATTCAAGCTCCCCGCTCTCGGCGCGATTTGCGATATTTGCAGTGCGCAAACAGGCAGCGGGGGTGGGAACAAAAAGAAACTATGCGTCGGTGCCGTCGGAATAAACTTGTCGCATACGAACGAAGCACACGAGTGGCAGTCCGTCGAAATCGCGCGCAAACAAAATTACACAAAGCGCGCCGAAGCCGCGAGAGTTGTGCCGCGGATATACGCGGATATATGCGCTTGCGGCGTGTGTGCCACCTCTCTCTAAGGAGAGACACGCCGCGAATTTCGCCGCTTGTAATGATAATGTAATTAACAGTTCCTCCTGGGCCGAGATTGCGGCGCACACCGGTCCCCGCGGCGAGCGACGAAAAAGCTGTAACGTTCGTTTAATTAACGCGGCCCGATATGCATCGTTTTATTAAACGTTTAGGGAGCTGAAAGAACGCCGCGGCGATATGCCTGCATTGTTTTTCAATTAGGATTTTTTTTCCCCTTGGCTTTGAGGGCAAAGCGGCCTTTATTGCCGGCTTGCTAATTAGCTTTTCGTATTAGAGTTGCAAAGGCTGCTTTTTCAATCAGTGCAACGATTAAACTAGCTTAAGTAAATGTATTAGATAAAACAATGTTGTATTGTTCGAAATGACTAAAAGCGTATAGCTTTGTTTATTCCATTCGAGAATTCTCCAAGTGCTTTCAATTTAAAGGCGGTCTTAACAGGTATATTCTTTATGACTTTTTTATGAGTTTCGCGAAGTTTACGTGTTGGAAAAATGCAAATTTACATAATTAACGATGAGAATATTCTTTTATCAATTCTATTCAAGCTTATACCGCTAAATCTTGAAAACAAAAAGCGTTTAAATTCCTGCCCATTAAATTCATGATATCCAAAGTTTTCGGAATCGTCAAACTATTTTTCCAGGGCAGCAGAGAGATTTACCGAAATATCGCCGAGTATTGTTTGAAAAGCAGCAAAATTACTAATCCCCTCGATGGAGCCATCACGGCCCGATACTCCGCAACGAGCCAATTTATAAACCCCCGCAAACCCCCGCAAACAAATGAAAAGGGGGTCGCGGGGCGGCGGGACCGCTCCCTCAAACAGCCTCATAATACAGAGCGGCAGGAGTATTAAAGCCCGCAAAGTTGTGTCGGCCTCCGGGAGAGGGGCAGCGCGCGCGCGCATCGCTCTCGGATGTACACCGGGCAACGAAGAGTTAAAGAGCCTGGGATCAGCGCTTTGATAGATCGCGGCAGGCCTGTTTGAATAGCGCCATCCCTCTCTAGCTTTGGGCTTTCCCAGGAAGCCCCGGCCCTCGTAAATCGCGCGTCCGCGTATTATCGTAATTCACGTGGGGGGAGGAGGGCCGCTAGTAGTGGAGGGCATCGCGCCAAATAATATCGAGCGCCACGGCCGCGATATGAATTATGCGCGCCGGGGAGAGAACAACTCGACTCGCGAGAGCGCGAAAATATCGCGAGGCCCCGATTGTCGGGGATCGTTAATCTGCCGTTTTCCGAGCCTTTTTTCTCTCTCGCTGATGCCTTTCGCCTCGTTTTATTTTTTTTTTTTTTCCTCATTGTTTTTGTTCTGTGGCCGCGGATTTACACCGACGACGGAAATTGCAGCGCTGCCCAGGAGACGAGCGAGGACCGCTTCGAGCTCGATAATAATTTCATTAGCGGTGGCTGTTGTTGAAATTTTGAAGATGATGTAACAATGTTTTTTTTTTCTGAAAAAAAAAATGATAATTATTTATCGCAATTATTAAAAATGCCTTGAAGTAAATTACTTTAGCATTTGATTGGATGTTGATGTTCGCGATGTAAATTATTGTTAGCAATAATTTACAAATTCAATGACACGAACAGCTTCTGGGCTCTTTTCCAAAGATAGGAAGCTCTACGTTAAATGCATCTCAGAATCTGGAGTACAATTTTCTGGAGCACAATAAATTAAATTTACAAGCCAGCCCCGAACAAGTTTCATTTTAAAAAGCTGCTTGATAAAATAAACTCGAATTCGAAGCAAAAAAAAGAAAAAAAATAATAAAAAATAAAATAAATTGAACGGCGGTGCCTTTTCAGAGGACAGTAATTTATTTTTTTTCAAAATGCAGAGGCGACAGAATTTGATGGAGGAACTGGAAGTAATGCGGAGACTCGTTGTACGTCTTGCGTTTAACAGCTAGAGATTCGAAGCCCGCCAGAAGATACGAGCAGAGTTACCGAGTTCTGGTTTATGGCACTGAATTTTGGAAACGGATCCCTGCAAGAATGAACTTTATATTGATGCCTGTTTTCGACGATATCTTCTCATTTTATTTTTCGAGCTTACGCTTTGCTACAGGCTACCAAACTTAAAATCCTTAAAACTACTCAAACTCCCGGTATCGAAGCGTTCAATTTAAACGGAAGAACTTGGGCCACTTTGATTTACTCCTTTTTAAAACGAACGGCAAGTAATTTCCCTCCTGCATTATCTCGAGGAAATTTCGCCATACGAGTCCAGTCTCCTCCCGCTCTGCATAAAAATTTCACGCGTTGGCCCGGCTGAAATAAACAAGACTCTCAATTTACCTCCTCCTCCTCAAAGTGCCCTTAACGAAAGATGTTTTGAAGAAAGTTCATCGATAAGTTCCCGAGCTAAAGCAGAAGTGGAGTCGTTCGCGTGCCTGGCCTGGCTGGCTGAAAGCGAGCAGCGCGCCGTAGAGAGAAAAAAAAAAGTGAGAGGCGCTTTTACTGTCAGCTTCTTTAAAGGCTTTAAATCGTTGTACTTTAAGAAAATGAAATTCACGAAGCAATTCCACTTTATGAAGTGGAACCACTTCCGAGAGAGAGAGAGAGAGACAGAGTGAGGAGGAAGTACCAATGTCCCGAAACGAGCCGAGCGATGAAATCACTTTACCCCTGCCGACTCTCCCCTCGACCTACTGGGAGATGAGGGCTTTGAAGTCTGACCGAGAGAGAGAGAGAGAGCGGCGGGAATTGTCATAATTTAAGTGCCACTCGTCGCGCCGGAGTCGATATCAAAAGGAATTTATCATCTTTTCTATTTTGCGCCTCGCGGAGCCCGAGTCGTTTGCCCGTTATTACCTTTTTAGTGCGTTCGCTCTTCTCGCAACTATTTAATATTAACACTGCGCTCTCTCCTCTATAAAGCCGCTCCGCTGCTTCAATTCAATCATTTCTCGCTCGATTGCTCGGTTCCCTTTTTTTTTTTCTCTCTTTGCACTGGAAAGCATAAGTAAGCGCGGAGCGGCGCGGCCGAAATTTTCTTAATCTCCGGGACGACTCTTCCCCCGATGGTCGTCGCGTTAATGCGCCTCCATGCAGAACTCGGCGCAAAGTAATCTCGTCCTCCGGCGTTGTTCTATCGCCTTACTTTGGCGCCTAATGGATGGTTCTTCCGAGACCGGCCCGTAGGAGTGTCGCGCGGCTCTTGAGTTCCTCTCTCTCTCTCTCTCCGAGCGGGTATAACTACCGCTGGCCGAGGAGGAGGAACGCCGGGAGTGGATGAGAGGGAGAAAAAAAATGATCGCGCAGGGCAAAGTGACTCTCCGGACTGAAATTACACGCCGCGATCCACTTTAGAAGGGGGAGATCGCTCCTTCTTGCCGCTGCAGCCGAACGCCAAATTCTCGAGGATCGGGGCAATCATCTCGAGAGGTCTTTAGCAGCCTGGCGACTCGACTGCTCTTTCGCCGTTTTTCTTTGTCTTTCTTTTCCTTTTTTCGCGGGCCCTCGAGCGGAGGGGAATTATCGATGGATCGACACTGAATTGATATGTTGGTCAAGGTCGATGAACAGGGAGATAAATGATAAAGTCCGAGAATATTTTTCCGTTTGTTTTTTTATTCGGAGCTGGTATTTTATTTAAAAGCGCGGAAGAATAAACAGTATATTTACGTGCTATTAATTTTGCATTGTGTTAGCGGCGGAATTAAAGTATTAAAAATTTATTTTGCGTTTTAAACAATGGACGCACGGAAACACGTTAAAACCTTTCATTTATTTATTTTTCAACGCTTAACGTTTAAAATGTGAAAGGGCTACGTTCCGTTTTTCTGAACAAAACAATTTTTTAACTTAAATTTGGATGAACCGAGAGCAGAGTAAATACGTCCGAATATGCGGAATTCTGTTTTAAAATACACTTTTTGTGCCCTCTTAATTCGAGCAAAAAATTTATTTTAACTGGCTTTATTTTTGCGTCATTTTAAATATATTCTAAATTGGCGACGAAATTCTGGTACTCTAAAGGAAATATCTATTTTCCATTTGCATTCCTCATCTGTAGTTTCTTTTAGAGAAAGGATCCTCCAGATCCTCAACACTTCTCGGGTGGAATTTCACGTAATTAATTGTACAGCTTCCGTTAGAGCTAGTAATTATTTACGTGCTCTTATTAAGGATTCGACAGGCGTGCCTTCAGGAAAATCGGTTAAGCTTATGAAATGCAAATTGGGGTACCAAATGATTTTGGGAATCCTGGAGAATCTAATTAGATTAGCTTTTTCTGCAATCTTTTTTTCGTCTGTGTTAAAAGCTTTTTGGAGAAACGCTGCTTCTTAAAAATGCAAAAATATTCTATATTATTAATATAAAATTTGAATGAAAATAACTTATTTTTAATCCCTTAAGCAAAGGATTTTCATTTTTCGGTGACGACAAAAATATTTTGTCAGTTGAATGCACGCATGAATTGTGCAGTGCCTTTTATTTTTAAAAAACGTTTCACGTGAAATGGAAAACAAGTTTTAAAATTGTGAATAATAAAATTATTTTAATCTGCTCATTCAAGACAAATAAACTTTTACAAGCTACCTCCGCTTTGATAAATCAGAAAAGAAGTCGAAACGCGTGATCCCGAGCATCGAAGCAAAGTTTAATAAAGCTCCTCGCGATCTCCGACGCAGCGGAGATTGCCAAACAGTTACGAGGCCTTATCGACGTCGGCGAGGAGCTTACAACAGCGGCCCTCTCCGTAAGCCCTACTTAAACGCTCGGCGGCTCTCCTCTCCACATCAGAAACAGATCTGACTCTCGGCGCTTGCCGGCAAAAAATAAAGCTCACCGGGGATCGTCTTTGGCCGCAGGAAAAAAAAAGGAAAACCGCGGAGAGGGAAATCTCCAATTCAATCGATTCCGAGGGGGCGAAATCCCCGCGTGGCCGCGCTTTGCATACGTAGTGTACACCGGCGGAGCAATGCGCGCGCGGGCACTAATCCGAGCTCGGCAACTGCATTAGACGCTCGACACTCGCTAATACCGGGGCTAATTTCGTCGCCGGGCGGCTTCGATTACGCGCAAGCGGAAAAAGTGGACGCGCGCGCGCACAGCCGCGCGGGCAATAGCGCACCGGCTGTGAAACTTAAGCCACTTTAATGCACGATGATGTTCCATATCGGGCCCGCGGCTCCGAGTCATAACCGTTAAAGTAAGCCCCGCCCGGGCCGGGAATATGAGAAAAGGAATTTGCCCGGGAGGAACGACGAAAAAGGAGCTACATCCGCGGGCTTTAATGGTCCCGAGGTACGAGGAGACCTGGCCTCTTTTGCCCGGAATTTTAAGATTTTCGGAAAAACGGGAGTAACCTATGACGAAGCACAGTTTCAAAACTGCTTGATAAATTTTCCAGGCAGAGTCGGACGAAGCCATCTGAAAATTTCACTTAACCCGCGCTTCGCGCGAGAGCGGCATTGATTTTTTTCAAAACAAATGAAATAGGAAACTCATATTTTTGACGGCGCCCCTGACTTACGACTCGCGCGAAGCACCCATATTTACAATCCGAACTCGTAGATTCCGAGTCGAAAAATCATAAACGTCAATGCGGGCTGCGCAGGCGGACGGGCCGGGGGGGGAGCATAACTCGATCTTTACACTCCCGGTGAAAACAGGCGGAAATTCGAGCCGCGGCGGCGCGGTCGACGGATTGACAAGCGCTTATCGCGGTGCAGCGAGCCTTTAGCCCTGCTTGGCCGCGCGCCGCCGCCGCCGCCGCCGCCGCCGCTGTACGCACAATGCGTATCATTCATGGATTCCTGCTGGTGGACGCAAGTTGCGTCAATTTCGGGGTCACCGATGCGCTCACCCTCCACAAATCATCGCATCTGTTGCTGCGGTTTCGGCCGCCCGGTTATATATGCGCCGCGCGGACGAGTCACGCATACGAGCGTAGAGAGGAAGCGCCGGGGCCGTACCGAGCTCTCAAATTAGATCGGCAACGTCAAGCCGGCGTACATAACGAATCGATGGCTGGAAAATTCAAATTAGATTTACGGCCTTGCAATTAGCCGCAGCGCGGCATCGTGAATTGATGAAGAGACGCGAGGCCGTGGGAGCCTCGAGTTTCTTTCGAGAGGGGCTCTCTCTTTTAAAGCTGTTCTTCAACGAAAAGGGGCTTCTTATTTGCTTTTTAGAAAGCGATCGATCGAGCTTCCTCGGGAAGCACAATTTTTACAAACTAATTTCCCAGGGAAACATTCCTTTTCTAATTAGATTCTTCCCCCCGAGCCGAAAGAATTTTCTCAGCCCTCTGCAGCTACTCCCGAAAAAAAAGGCACGCAGGAGCCCGTGCGACTGCATTCCGAAGCGAAAAAATCCCAGGCGCATCGAGGTCCGCGCGCCGTCCCCCTCAAGGAAACCTCCCTCGAAATCCGTGAAACTGAATTCGCGCGCCGGGAGGGGGCGGATAACCCCTCCCCCCCCCCCCCCCCCTTGGCTTTTTCGAAAATTGCATATAAATACGCGGCGGGGGTAATCGACGAGGCGACGGCGGCGGCGACGGCGGCCGCAAAGGAAGAAGCGCCGGGCGCTGCAGTTCCGTGCAATTTCCCCGATGATTTCCAATTTTCTCGGGCCGTTAGAGTCGCGCTCGCGCGTGTATCCGGCGACGCAGCGAGAGAGCAGACCGCACACGTACCGGGGCCACCGTGGACCGAGATTGCCCGCTTCGACAAGCGCGAGCTCAGCACTTTGGGACGCGCTCTGCGTTTACGTGAGCGCAGGCCGACTCTCCGATCAACTTTGCCTAATCCATTCCCCCCCCCCCCCCCCCCCCCCCCCCCCCCC